>JAWRVF010001500.1:11325-64460 GCA_036785485.1 Physcomitrellopsis africana | reverse complement strand
GCATATCACAAGGAATAACCACAATTCAATGTGAAAAATAAGGTATGGTTACTTTGTTGCAATATCAAATCTACTCATCCTTGTGATAAATTGGACTATCATAGACTTGGACCTTTTCTTATTTTTGAATAAATCAATCTAGTTGCATATCGATTATACCTACCAAAGTGCATGAAGATCTATCTTGTATTCCACATGCCACTACTCGAGCCATACAAGATAGTGGATATACAAAGAAGACAAATGCCACCGCCTCCTATAGAAGTAAACAAAGATGAAAAATTCGAGGTTGAAGAGATTTTAGACTCAAGGTGGCGCCGAAATCGACTAGAATACCTTGTGCATTGGCACGGATATAATATTAGTGAATGCACATGGGATCTATCTAAGAATCTAGTAAATGCACTAATAAAAATTAATGCATTTCATCGACAATATTTGTCAAAATTAAGATAAAAAATGAAAAAAATCTTTGCTATAAAGTAAAATAAGGTTCTATAGAGGTTTCATTCTATCTTGTATATTGTTTGGTATTTCTTTAGATTTGTTCATGCTAAAGAGATGGAGGACCAACAACCAGTGAATTCAACTCAAAAGCTATCATTTGCTGATTTACCAAATGAAACATTACGACTATCACAACCTTCAAGATGACAAAATAGAGATGAAGACCCTCAAGAATGACATGTCCTTCCGTAGATTGATGGTAAAATATAATGTGTCTGATATCACGATCGTATAAGAGATTCTCAATGTTTGGTGATACTTTTAGAGGTAGGAACTACTCTTGATGGTGTTCCTAATGTTTTCTTTAAAGAGAGTTATGAAGGCCTCAACAATGATCAAATAACATGGTGGTCTTCTTATCCTAATATGGGACATTATTGATGGTTGAAAGGACCTATCAACTACCTTCAAAGGAAACAAAGATCAAAGTATGTGGCAAGCATAATTCGACGTATCTTGGACTTCTTCAACATGTAATCACCGCTCTTTGTGGAATTCATTCCTAGAAGGGGGGATAATATTACGGACATAAGATTTACTCCAATAATTATCTAAGTAGCATAGACGAATAGAAGTAGATAAATGTAGAATGGGTAGGAATTTTAGGATTTACAATATATAATTTGTAGGATTAAGAGTAGGCAAGAAGCCAATGAATGGTCAATTTAGAAGGCAACATGGATGAGGAAGTTAGAAAAAGTGATTATCGTCGATTGTGTAGTAGTTAACAAAAATTGGAGTAAGTATAAATTGATTCGGAATGTAGAAGTCGGGGCCAGACTGTGATAGTCCTAAGCTGGGATAAGCTTGGTGCTACTTCTCTTTTCTTTTGTTAGGCCTTAGTGGAGGACCCGGATTTTATTCCTAAGGATTATAACATATCAATGATAAAGTATAGTAATAAAACAAGATATTATATATATGTGGAGGAAAAAGAAATTATAATTGTTTGATCCGTGAGTTCTTTTGAGGTGATTTAGAGGTGGAAGACCAGATATGTCAATGAAGTTTGATTGTGGATGATATTGTCATGATGTATTGACTGTGAGAGTTGAACGATGGAGAATATTGGAGAAACAATTCATTCCGAGAGACATTCTAGGTGAAGAATTATTTCCAGTTATTGGAGAGAGAAGCGGATATATGCAGTCTATGGAATTAATGCAACATTGCCGATTGTTGTTTTGAATTTGGAAGAAGACAGAAGTTTACAGTAAGAGAATTGGTGGAGGATTGTGTCACAAAGTTTATCTTTAGTTGCAAAATAACAAAACCAATAGAATGGACGGTAGTGTTTTAAAAAGCGCGTACGTGTGCATTGGATTCTAATGTCCAGAGGGTGGTTAGTTGTGTGATCCTAACAGTTTAATTCAATGCGGATAGACTTTCCCTGTATTCAAATCTCCTTTTATAGATTTACTCTGGATAGTGTTGGTAGAGTAAGTGAGACGTACGAGAACAACATTTTAGCGTCGTTGCCGGGGATTGACAATAGTATTGAGTGTTAGGAATTAATTGCCAAATGAGTAGTTAAATTAGTTATGGAAAGTAATGTCAATAATAGATGATGAAAGATTATGGTTAATAAAAATGAAAATATTGCTCTGAGAAAAATACGTCAGTCAAAAGAAAGACAAGAGAGAGCACAAGTAAGAAATTTATTGCGGGACGAGCAAGAACGGAATCTAAAAAGGAAGTGTCAACAGAGTTGGATTAAACCATGGTTGCATGCCTATCGGTATATCCGAGCATACCAAGGACATGAAAGATCTTTAATATTTTAGACATATATATTGTTAAAGAAGTTGTCACATACTCCGCGGATAACTCACTTAAAATAGTAATACGATGTCTTTTGAGCCATTAACAAAAGAATAAATAGGACTCCCTATTGGCTCATTTGAGCAGTATTGATACGCCCGGATCTGACCGATTCTAGCAAAATTTGTAGTTCTTTAGTAGGGAATGTATTGCTTGCCAATAAGAGCCAATTCGGTGTATTCCAAAATCCGTCGTTTTCACCTCAACTTCAATCGATAAAATTATTCGCATATAATAATACCAAATTACGGAGGCCTAGAAGTCTGAAAAAGCCAATTGAGGGATTCAGCATTTATTTTAATCAGGAAGCAAGTATAACATTGTTACCTTCACTGGCGGCGGGAGGTTCAGCAGTATTAATTGCGATACAAATAGGTGTGGTGGGTGATCGCACAATTAGCGTAGCTCCATTACCTACCTTTAGGAGTCTGCCAGGAGCCGACATAGAACAACACTTGTCTCAATTCTTGACCGCATGCGTGGCCAACAATGGTAGAACTGAAGATATTTGGTTAAGATGGCTGCCAGCAACCTTTAAAGACACGGCATTTGAATGGTATAATTGCCAACCCGTGGAACAATTTCCTAATTGGTAGGCATTAAAAAATATGTTTTGGACTCATTTTTTACTAATAGGATTTGAAGAACGTCTTAGAGAAAGATTTATAAATAGTAAAATGGTACCGGTATCGGGGTAAAGAGAATTTGTCTTAAGAAAGCGCTGGGCTTCTAGCTGTCACTAATTTCTCAATCAAGCTTCAAAAATGAGGAAAACTCAAAGTTTATATATATATTTTTTTCTTTTTTGAGAAATTACATCAAAAACATAAGCCTCAAGTAACTAACAACATCCAAAGTATGATAAAATCCTCTAAAACCTTATATATCTTTATGTGGAAATTTTCCCGAACTTCAACATCTCATATCTCCTGATCTGACCATTCAAATTTTACACAAAGTACTGATGTATTCTTCTCAACCTCTACAAAAATTTTCAATTGCAAATTCATTGCGGATCTTGAGATATCTTGAAAACCCTATCAGCCGCTTCAAACCCTTGTCTTTTTACACCCGCATACAAATTTCTTCATATCTCACAAACTATAAGCTCAAATTCCATGAAATTTGTATGTATAGCTTTTTAATACAAAATGTCACATTCTCCAAGAAGTTTGAGCCAAAATTTCGTCTGAAAACTCAAGTTATGGCTTTAACTTTGAACAAGTATAACTTCTTCACCCTAACTCCAAATCGCCTAAAATTTCCTCCCAAACTATACCTTAAACCCTAAATTTTAAAATTCTACCTGTGAAATTGCAAATCCTCCTTTTTAAAGTCACCAAAAATCCCCTGTTAAGGTCGCGGACAGCCTCCTCAAAGCCCATTGGGCATGGTATTCGACCAATAGGGATGAAGTTCCCTATTCCTTGCCTTCATCCGACCATGGCTTGATTTCATCCCTCCCAATCAGCCTCTTACTAGCTTAAATTTTCATCCTTAAGTCCCCACCTTCTCTCAAGGCTTCATACTAAACATTTAGATCTTATATTTTTTAAATACCATAATTAAAATAAGTAAAATAAAATAAAATAAAGTTTCTTCTATCAATCCCTTTAATTTATTTTACTAACCATTCTAACACATATCTAAATCTATAAACATATTAGGCATTTTGAGTGGATTTTACATACTGTAAGCAATTACAATACGACACCGGGAGAAGCGGTGCAGTCATATTATGGCCAAGTAGCAGACATCCTTCGTAAATGGCCAAATAACCAAATGCCAGACTCATTTGTTATGTCCATATTGGTTAATGAACTATATCCACCAGAATTGAAGATGTTTGTAAAGGAGGCCCAACCTGCGATTGTGGCTGCCTCACTTGACCGAGCTAAGCTATGGGAAGAATGTCATTATGACCAATTCTTAAGCACAGGAGCCACAATGATTCCATCTCAAGGAGAGTATCAAATACCAACGTGGAATGAAACAGTGAACAATTACCCAAGGACAATTGACTACAGTGCAAATCTTAGTGTTAATTTGCAAGAGATAGTGAATATCTAATGAACTAGTATCAAAGGATCCAAATAAGACTTTGTTGATAACTTTGACAAAAAAGATGGACGAGTTGGCTTTTAATCTGGCAAAAGATAAAGAAAAGAGGCATAAATCGGCTAATATACGCTCCAATATTTGGTGCAGTAATTGTAAGGGGCAAGGCCATTTAGTAACAAAGTGCCCTTCACCACCCCAAATGACTATGCAATGTACATTTTATGGAGGTAAGCATGTAACCACAAATTGCTGGAATTTAAGAAGGCAACAACAGTGAGGAAATCAAACTATGATTCAACCAACTTCGTGGGATGTTAATCAAGTTCAGATTGGAAATAGGTTTGGCTAGAATGGAAATCGTCCTATTAAACAAAATAGAAATTTCTATAATTTTTAAAATTCTGAGTATAATCAAGAAGGTGATTCCAATTCCCAAGGTTTTGTGCAAAATCAGCAAGGACAATCCTAAAATCCACCTATTCAGAACCCAATTTCAGATTCTATAATACCAACTGGTCAACCGAGATCCTTTATCCATCAAATCTGGAACAAGCCTAGCTGATATATACCAGCCGAGATGCCCCATATACCAGATGGAGGAGGAAGAAGACCACTTCGATGCTATCAATGCAGGCAGCTAGGACATTATGCTAGTAAATGTCCCAATCCTAGAGCCAGTGATGATTATGCTCCAATATGTGGAAATTATAAGCAATCTAGACATACTTACCAGTAGTGCAATGCTTCATTTAATATTAATAATTGAGATCAGCGTATTTAGTTGCAAAGTAAGATGGAGGACAATATTCGAGTTTGACAAGATTCTTTGATAAATCAGGTGGAATGTGTCCATGCAATACTTACTTGGGTCCAAAAAAAAGGGAAAGATCCAATTCAACAATTAGAAGTACCAGTTGCAGCAAATCAGTGTCATTCATTGAATGATGCTCCAAATCTAACACCAATATTGAAGGTATTACCAACGAGGAGATCCAATTTCTCTGTGTAAGTTGAGAATAATCTTAACCCCAAGAAATTGGTTCAACCAAAACCAATAGCAATATCTTTGAAGTTTCAAGAGCCACCTTATTCATTAAAAGATCTTCTTATGGACAAGAATTATGACAAAGTCCATTCAACAGTTCTAGTTCCGAACTACGTAAGAAAATTATCTCAAGGGATCAAATTAAAATCCATGAAAAAGAAGAGGGCCTTGGAAATTATTGCAAGTATGAAACCATATGATATTATGAAAGATTTGGATGAAATTAAACCTTCTATTATTATAAAGCAATTGTTAGCAGTTGCTCCAGAATATTGTTCTACATTAAATTCCTTGTTAATACGATATAAAATTTGTAATAAAAAAATTCATGAGGTTAATTTGAATCCTGATCCGGGAATACCAACTATTGATGTATGAATTGATGGTGTTCTCAATCTTGGAGTTCAAGTGGATGGTGGCTCTAGTGTGAACTTAATGAACGCCAATACAATAGAGGAGTTTGATTTAAAACAATTATTATCCACGACATTGGTATTGAGAATGGCAAATCATAGTAGCATAAAATCAATGGATATCTTACGCAATATTAATACCGTAATTGTGGAAATTACGTATAAAATTGATTATATTGTTTTTCAATCACAGAATTCTACTTTATCATATTCAATACTATTGGATCGATTGTGGCTATATCAAGCCAAAGCTAGGAATGATTGGGGTCGTGGAACATTAACTATTGGAGAGGGTAGTCACAACATTGTTTTACAAATGTATCCAATTCAATATCATGGGGAGTCTCAAATTATGGGCACAGAAGCAATATCTGTAGATGAGGGCCAATTTGAGGCAGAATATGATGAACTTAATAATGCGATGGAAGTTAATAAGGATCCAACTTACATACAGAAGCAAGGCGTGTCACATCAGTATGGAAGACCAGGAGAATATTTTTTGTATCAGGAGGATGCAATGAATTCCAACGATGTCATCGCAGACTTGATAAATAATTGTGCGGTAAATGAAGTTGGTACATTAGAACCAGAATTGGATAAGTCCGATTTGCTGGACCATATGAAGGATTCAGAGCAGGAGGGGCAAATCAAATCGGGGGTTAATGAGGAACTTGTGTGCCAATCCATTAATTTGGATTCCAATGAAACATCCCAGATTATCAAAGTAAACACCAGTATTACGGATATAGAGCTATGAAATTGAAAAGAATTCTTTCTAAATCATAAATCTGCTTTTGTTTGGTCGTATACGGATTTAAAAGGTATTCTTGCCGAAGTTTGTGAGCATCAAATTACCTTAGATGAAGATGCTATACCAGTTCGTCAAAGACAACACCGTCTTAATCCAAAATATTCTCTCATGATCAAGGAGGAAGTAGATAAATTTTTAGATGTGGGCTTCATATATACAGTCTCGTATAGTGAATGGATTTCACCAATTGTGATAGTGCCGAAGAAAAATGGAAAAATCCGTATTTGTCAAGACTTTCATAAATTAAATGCGGCTACCAAGAAGGATTATTTTCTTTTATCTTTTATGGATAGTATACTGGACGCAGTAGTTGGGCATGAATGTTATTCCTTTTTAGACGGATTTTTGGGTTATAATCAAATAAATATTACAGAAGAAGACCAATTGAAGACTACTTTTATTTCAGAGTGGAGCACATTTGCTTATAAAGTAATGCCATTTGGATTATGTAATGCCCTGGCTACATTTCAAATGGTAATAATGCAAGCATTTCAGGATTATTTATGATTGTCGATGGAGATATTTTTAGATGACTATTGTACATTTAGTACAACAGCGAATTATTTGGAACATCTTGGTAATTGTTTGGACCAATGTGATAAATATGGGATATCTTTGAATTCTAAGAAGTGTTAATTTGGCATACCATTGGAAAAGCTTTTGGAACATATCATTTCCGTGGCTGATATCGCTACTGACCCACATAAAGTTACTCATATATTGGCTTTACCAAAGCCATAAATAGTGTCTGGTGTTCGTGATTTTGTAGGCCATGTCAACTATTATAGGCGATTTATTCATTTATTTACGGCCATATCAATTGTTAACGAACATCTTAAAGAAATCGCCATATATAATATGTCAACCGTTAATGAATCTCTTAAAGAAATTGCCATCGGATGGATCTAGTTCAATTTGGACTAAGGAATGTACAATTGCGTTTGAGGAGTTAAAACAAAAATTGGTATCCGCACCAATACTTGTTGCACCTTATTGGACAAAATCCTTCCATGTTTATGTTGATGCCTCGAATGTTGCTATTGGATCCGTGTTAAGCCAGAAAGATGAAAAGGATTTGGATCATCCCATCTATTATACTAGTCGACAATTTATTGCTGTAGAACAAAATTACACTATGATTGAACGGTGTCGTGTTGTAAATCAAAACATAGTGTGAAAAATATAAAAGAATGTATTAAAATAAAAAGATTAAGATTAGAAGAAAGGTTGATAGAAAATTAGTAGTAAGAAGATACAATGGAAATTTACCTTGAAAAGTGAAATTTCTTCAAGTTAGTAAAAAGAAAAAGGTTGAGGAAGTGGAAAAGACATGGACTAAGAGGTCTTTTTGACCAAGAGGATAAAGAAGACTAGGAGGGAGATGACAAAGAAGGGTCGTGAAGAAGAAGGAGGAGAGTTTTTTTGGAAGGCATAGGATTTTTTTGATAGGCAATATACATTTTTGTATATAGAGGAAGCTTAGAGAGGATTTTAGATGCTAGTTCTTGTGGATTTGTAGTAGACAAGATAAAAAACTTATAGAAACAATTCTCATATCTTTTCAGTAAGTATCAAGGGAGATATGAGTCGTGAAAGTTGTAGGTGTTTAAGACTAAAGCAGTGAGGGTTACAAAATTTCGGGCCTTAGTTCTTGGAAACCACTCAGACTTTATCAACAAAATTTGTTAGTTTTTTGTTTCTTATAGAATTAACTACTTTGTGTCAAAATCTCAAGTCAATATGACCTCTGAGCAAAGAGTTATGAATGAAATTGTAACCGGTTTGAATGAAAAGAGAAATAGAATGAAGGCAAGGTTGAGGGTATGTATAGGCAGTGCATATGTGTGGGTTTTTTTAGATATAAATAGATTTAAGAGACGAATTTGAGTGTGAAATTTAATAGACAAGATCTATGTAAGTTAAGGAAGAGATGAGTGTAAGTTTGATACTCATTAGTCTTATAAATAAAATGTTATGCTCTTTCAAAGTGACAGGGGTCTATCTCCAAATCAGTGAAGTTTGAGGGAGCATATCTTTGTAATCAGAGTAGTATTTTGAGTAAAATTTATTGGGGTTTGTAGATATATGAGTCTATTAAGTTGTTTAAAAAACTGATTGCTATTGGAGTTATATTCGAGGAGTTATGAGGAAAATTGTGGTCAGATCTAGAGTTGTTAGAAGGCAAAATTAAAGAAGAAGGATGGAACCTATAACTCAAGTTTGGAGAAGGCTCTTAGAGCAATATTTGGAAGGTGTTTACAGCATGAGATAAGCTATAAGCCTACCAAATTTCAGCACTTAGGTCTTCTTTAATGAAGAGCAATGAAGGTGTGAAGCAAAGGGGGTCCAGAATCAAAGGCAGCATGGAGGGATTACTTTGACAACATGGTTCTTTCTAACCACATGAGCTATAATCAAAAAGTTTATGGGGTTTGCTTCTTTACTCTCTTAAGTACCTTGTATCCAAATTTTGCTTCAATTGATATGATATCCTAGGATTTATGAGCAAAATTGAAGGCGGGTTTCTAAAGGCAGAATATATTAGGGTTAATAAAGTATGTTTTTATATAAATTCTTCAATTTTATGAACTTTATGAATCTCATCTTGCACTTGAGAAACTAGTGGCAAAAAAGACCCAGTATTTCTTAGGGCTAAGACTCTCACCATGACAATGGGAAGCCTTGGGCTTGATCTATTCTATCCAAAAATTTCAGCATTATTTGCTTGGTTACCCATTTTTGTTTCATGTCGATCATGATGCTCTTAAGTATATGATTAATAAACCTCAATTGAGTGGATGCATTGCTCGATGGATGTTACTCCTTCAAGAATTTAATTTTACTATTAATGTTCGACCAGAAAAGAAACATGCCAATGCAGATCATTTATCTCGATTGTCCAATATATTTGGTAATGAACCTATCAATGATGAATTTTCTGATGCGGAAATATTTGCCGTCGACATGATCACCCTAGAATATAGTGAATTGATTTAGTATCTGACATTTCAAACATTTCTACCTACATATAGTAAAAAACTTAAGAAATGCTTGATTTTGAAAAGTGCTGTGTATACGATGATTGGAGATGTTTTGTATAAACAAAGGAAAGATGGAATTCTATACCATTGTATTTTTCAAAGTGAAGTACGTATCATATTAGAAAGATATCATTTGGATAGTTGTGGAGGGCATTTTGCCAGTGACAGCACTGTCCGCAAAGCCTTAATGGCAGGATATTGGTGGCCAACAATGTTCTCAGATGCACACCAATACGTCCGTCGTTGTGATCCTTATCAGCGTATTAGTAGACCTACAGGAACTTTTGCCATGCCGTTGGTACCAATTTTAGCACAAGCACTGTTTGAGAAATGGGATATTGATTTTGTAGGACTAATCGCACCAGCCTCGCGTAATAGACAGAAAAGATATATTTTGGTAGCCTTTTCAACTGGAAGATTTTATGGGTACTCAATTTATCATCCGAGTTAATAACAATTGTTTACGTCTTTATTTTACGTAAATCCGGGATGGGTTTTCAAAATTGGAGGGAAGAGGGTGTACCTGTTTATGATAGCTCACCTTTAATGAAGGTGCATGATGGCTAGAAAGACGGTTGATGGTCAGTTTTGGATCCTAATACGGACTAGTTATGTAAATCAGAAGTGATGATCTGATACACTAGATTAAGGATTGTTGCTTTAGACCTCAAGTAAAAGATTAAGAGCGAGGCACTTAGTGGGAGTTTTTTTTAGCATTTTATTTTGAGCTTGGTCGTCTGAGTATATCCTTATTAGAATGTAGAGTTTTCTGCAGTCAGAGAGTAATGATTAGTCCGAGCAAGGAGTACGTAGTTAGCATTATATAATGTCAATGGAAAGGTCAAAGAGAGCTGCGGACAGAGAAGAGAGTGTCCGAAACATGTGAAGCAAGAGTAACTTACAATCGCCGTCCCTAGTAGTGGTTACCAACATGGAGCCTATTAAATTGGAAATCTGTTAGCTCCCACAAAGACAGAGAGATTTTAGAAATGCACAAATGTATATGTTTTTGCAAGGATTGGACAATTTGCCTCCAATTGATGTAGAATTAGTTGCAGAGTATATAGAAAATTGCGACCCAGAAGATGGTTCAAGTGTAATAAAAGAAAGAATAATTAGAATCGATGAGAGTACCTTACAGAAGGTATTATATTTACCAATAGGTGAGTTAGCGGTAGGCGTCAAAGTGTCCAATGACTTTAGACCGGGAAGTTACTTCAAAAGAAACATGACGTCTTTTGAAAAAAATCAAGGCTAGAAAGTGGCACAGGCACTTACTCCAGAGCTTGCAGAGTGGATGCGGTTTGTTCAGAAGCATCTAGGCTTGAACCGACATACCACGTATATGTCCAAGCGCTTGTTATTTGCTGCGATTAGAACATTGGAAGGCATAGTCTTTAATTAGGCAGCCTTTGTAGCAACCCGTATCTATGCAGAAATGGGAGCCAAGCAAAAAACAAGTAAATTTGCTTCTTTGCTATACTCTAATTATGTGCACTCCATTATTGCACATACGTTAAGTCAACCAGCAGTAGAGAAGAGCGTACCTTCCCCAATGCCGCAACATGATATGCGGAGTTTACCAGTTGGCCCAGGAATAGTTGTGCATGAAATTGGAGAATCAAGTAGATCACGGGAACAGGAGGCTATTTCGGAGACTATACTATGGCGAGCTTCAATTTGTGTAGTGATTGAGAGGGTGGTTGAAGCTCTAATTTTGAACATCGGGATATTGGCGGAAGGGAACCTCACAGAAGTAATATTGGGTCAAATTTTCCAATTGCAGCTTACTGTGAGTTAGTTGGAAGGAAATCGAAGACAACAATTGGAGTCAAGCCGAAAGGAGATAATGGAAAAAAGTTGTCAAATTGTAGAACAAGGTCACCTAATTAGGGCAAAGATGGAGTCCAAGTTGGCATTGGAGCGGAAGTTAGTGGAGGAAAAGAAAAATTGGATGAATAAAAAAGATCGCATACAAAGAATCCTGAACGGTCAAAAGCAAGAATTAATAGGGAACCATAGGATATGGGATTTGGAAGAGGAAGCGTTGAAGTGTCAATTGCAAGCAGAACGTGATAAAGCAGCAAAATTGAAATAAGAAAAGGTGGAATTGGAAGACCAATACTGAATTGGAACGGATAAGCTGCAGGCAAAAATTAGTGCTTTGAAAAGTGAAGTGGAAAAATTGGAGGGCAATTTGGCCAATGTCATTTGGCGACAGGTATTTGCTCTACTAGTTTTGAGTATTAGTGAGCTGGAGGAGAAGATGAAGCAAGAAAGGCGCCAATTAGAGGTAAAAGATGCCAGATTCTATAATTGGAGACTCAAGTTTGGAAATTGGGAGCGAATAATGAATATTTATTAGCGCAATTGAAGATTAATCATGTGGATTTATTGGAGGAGGATGAGGACGTGCCATTAGAGCCAGATGCAAAAGAATCTCCTACAAATCCAGGAGTATTCCAATCTTAAGAACCAACCTCATAACAAAGTTTTACCAATTTTGTGTTTGCGAGGGTGCTGCACAATTAGGAGTGGGGCTATGTAGAATGGGTAGGAATTTTAGGATTTACAATACATGGTTTGTAGGATTAAGAGTAGGCAGGAAGCCGATGAATGGCCAGTTTAGAAGGCAGCATGGATGAGGAAGTTAGAAAAAATGGTTATTGTTGGTTGTGTAGCGGTTAACACAAATTGGAGTAAGTATAAATTGATTCGGAACATAGAAGGCGAGGCCAGACTATGATAGTCCTGAGCCGGGGTAAGCTTCATGCTACCTCTCTTTTCTTTTGTTAGGCCTTAGTGGAGGATCTGGATTTTATTCCTAAGGGTTATAAAATTCGATGATAAAGCACAGTAATAAAACAAGATATTATATATATGTGGAGGAGAAAGAAATTATAATTGTTTGATGCAAGAGTTCTTTTGCAGTGATTTAGAGGTCGAAGACCGGATATGTAAATGAAATTTGATTGTGGATGACATTGTCATGTCGTATTGACTGTGAGAGTTGAGCGGTGGAGAATATTGGAGAAATGATTTGTTTCAAGAGACTTTTCGGGTGAAGAATTATTTCTAGTGATTGGAGAGAGAAGCGGATATATGCAGTCTACGGAATTAGTGCAACATTGCCGATTATTGTTTTGAGTTTGGAATAAGACAAAAGTTTATAGTAAGAGAATTGGTGGAAGACTATGTCATAAAGTTTATCTTTAGTTGTAAAATAGCAGAACTAATAGAGTGGACGGCAGTGTTTTAAAAAGTGTATACGTGTGCATTGGACTCTAATGTCCAGAGGGTGGTTAGTTGTGTGATCCTAACAGTTTAATTCAATGCGGATAGTCTTTTCCTGTGTTCGAATCTCCTTTTACAAATTTTTCTCTAGGTAGTGTTGGTATAGTAAGTGAGACGAACAAGAACAACAATAAAATAAATTGATTTGATAATATCTGATAGAGAAGCTTCCTAAAAGCTTTATAAACATGAAATCATCTTTATACATGTCTATAGGTGATTGGTAGGTTAGAAACTTGGTCAACAAGCTAGCCACATAGCACACATGTTGGTAGCTTGTGGAACAAGCTAGCCCTTTGTTACACATATTAATAGCTTGCAGAACAAGCCAAGTACGTGGCGCACATGTGGAAAACTTGTCGTGCATGTTTGACACGTGTCTTGCAAATTAGACATGTATAAGAGGTCCTATAGAATACCACCATGTAGCTCTTAGTTAGATAATATTTATAGAGGCAAGAATGAAGCCTTTTTCACTCTTATCAATTCCTTTCTTGATCCTAGTCTAGTTTTAAGAGTTTTCATGTTACCAATCTTAAGCAATAGCCATTCGAGTTTCTCTTTGAATATACATACTTTCTTATTCCTATTTTGTGACTTTTCTTTGATACAATTTTTATTAGATTATTCATTTTTTTCTAGTTCATATCCTTGACAATAGAAGGACCTCAAGAGAATTAAAGCAGATATTACAATTGGACAATTGTTGGAATTTTCACCTGTCATCAGAAAAGTGTTGAAGAATGGATTGCCAATTAAAAGGAGAATAAAAAAAACCAAGGAAGAAGACTGTGGCTAGACTAAAACCTTTAAATATACGATTTGATGTGAAATTAGCAGAGATAGAAGTAACCATAGTGGACAAGGTAGTACCCAATACCTTTGTGGACGGAGGGAGCGATTTGAATATCATGCCATTGCATACAATGGAAAAGTTGGGATTGAGTTTGACAAGACCTTCACCTTTTGTAATCAATATGGCAAATCAAAGCGCAACAAAGCCGATAGATCAAATACAAAATTGTAAGATTATCACTAGTGGCAAAGAGTATCTTTGAATCTTTCATGTGATTTGTATGTGTACGAATAAGGATTCATTTCCATTGCCCTTGGAACATCCATAGTTGAGAATGGCCAATACTATCGTGAATTGGAGAAGAGAGTAACCCAAGATTATATATGGACCTAGTGACAATCAGACGCATATCTTGATTAAACCTATGAGAACAATAGGAGGCAATGAAGAATCATTGTTAGAAGAAGAAGAGAAAGAATTACAAGTAAAAAAAGATAAAAAGCTAGTGGGAGATGTCTTAATAGGAAATATGGACGAAGGTGTTGGTTTGGAATTGTTAGAGTATTTGGAACCTAATGTATATCACTGAAAGGACAATGAAAAATAGAAGCAATAGATAAGAGAACATCCAGATTCATCTGCAAATAGGAAAGAAGGAATAAACATGATGGATGGTATTGAGGAAAAAAACAGATTAAGACTTATAATGGATGACTGAATAGAAGAAAAAGTGTAATCCATAGGTGTAAAATCTATAAAATTAGAAATATTGGATAAAAAAAAAAACGCTAGAAGATCCTTTTCAATTCAAGATCAATTTAAATGGATAATTAATTCAAAAGGAATTAGAGACATACAATAAATCAATATAAAAGAATAAAGATGTGGATGCCTTACAAATGAATTTGAGAATTGAAGAGTTGACAAAGATAAAGTTAAAAGAAAAAAATATGGATTTATAAGAATTTTTAAGAGAATTAGTGAATTAGAATTATTTTTATTAGAAGATATGGATTTTTACTATTGAGAGTTAGAATTGATAAAGTATAAAAGAATTGTGTGAATTTTTTATAAAATTAGTTGATAGGTATGTAGAAGGCCATAAAATCAATCTTGTAAAAGCTTTTATGAAATTATACTCGAAAAAAAATAAAAATAAAAAGTAAAAATATTGAAGAAAAAGAACTACCAAGTGGGAGTCAAGGAGACCATTGGTAGATAATTTTTGGAATTAAAAATAAGTAGAAAGGATGAAAAGGGATGTGATAAAAGAAAATCAGCCCTTTGTATGGTAGAAAAGTTGGCCATTTGGATAGAAAATCAAAAGGGGGGCCATTTAGGATTCTTTCTTTGACTTTGGAGGCTTGGTAGCTAGGGTTTGAAGAGGTGGCTTTGGATGGCCGCCCCTCCTCTCCCTTCACTCTGTCTTTCTCCTTCTTGTTTTAGAATCTCTCTCTTTGAGGAGGCGTGTGTAGATGTGCGTGGGTATTTGTGGATGTTTTCCCCTCTTTTAGTCTCTTAGAATATAATTGGGAAGGTTTTGTGTGTGTGGGAATTGAGGTGTGAGACCTCCTTGATTGTTGTTAGCCAATAGGTAGTGTTTTAATGTTGAATATAAGATTCAATATTTTTTTCTTATAGATCTCTCTTCTAACTTTCCATAGCTATTTTTCATTTGTGATTTGGTGGTGTGTACAAGAAGTTATGAATTTTCAAGGGTGAAGAAGATTTTGAGGTATGGATTTGGGTGGTAGCAACTAGATCTAATTTGGCAGCTTGGGATAAGTTTATATCTTTGGTTCATATATTTTTCCTTGTTGATTCTTTTATTAAATTTCTAAAGCTATTTAGAACGTGTGATTTGATTAAGAAATGAGTGAGATATGATTTTTCAAAGATTAGAGCATAGCTGGATTGCGGTTACTACCTATGTATGCTATTCCAGGGCTATGGATCTAAGATAAGGTAGGAAAGCTAAGGTGATAATTTTTCCTTATAAAAGACTTCAATAAATTTATAAAAATTTCTTGACTGTTAAATTTGGAGAAAAATTGAATGACTTATCAATTTTTAAAGCTTAGTTACAAATTTTGGTGAGTTTGTAAATGGTGGCAGCCGGAGCAAGGCCGATGGAGCGAGATGAGTCTATTATACAAGTTTGATATTTTTCCTTGTAGTACATTGGATCAGCTTTCCAATGGTGTATGGCACGTTCAAATCCGAGTTGAATTGAATTAGTTAGGAATTTTCAAAGTCTAAACACATGATTCTAATTTTTCTTGGAGATAAATTGTAAGTGCGGTTGAAGTTGGATGAATGTACTAGTGGATGAATGGATGATGGTCAATCAGAGGGATGATGGTCAATCAGAGGGATGATGGAAGGATGACAATGATGGATGGATGAAATTAAATATTAGATGAAGATTTTGGATGAAAAAACTTAAAATGAATGAATATTACAGGATGAATGAAAATTAATAAATTGGATGAAAAAAATGGATGAATAAATATCACTAAACTTTGAGGTCATATAACTTTTGTAATTCTTAACCGCTTTGCATGAATTTTATGTCTATGGAAAGTTCTTAAGATGTAGTAATGGAATATAAATGGTAAAGTCAGAGTTAAAGGATATAAGGGTGCTGTTTTAGCCTTTAATGAGAGCTGATCTAGTAATCAAATATTTTGATAATTAATATGAAGTAAAAGTCCATTGCTTGGAATTTAGTGACATGACTTGTATGTGATGAATTGCATAAAATATATATATATATATATATATATATAATTATTAATACAAATAAATATATGAGCATAACTATTAAGAACTACCTTACCTATCTGTAAGTGAAGTAAACCACCTGACTACTAAATGCAATTAAGGGTGGATGAACTTGATTTATAAGAGTATTTGGACAAGTTTGTAGTGATCTACATTGATGATATCTTAATCTACTCAAAAAATCTAGAAGAACATGAGAGGCATGTCAAGTTGATATTACAAAAGTTGTGAGATACAGGTTTGTATGTCAAATCGAAGAAATGCGTATTTCACCAACCAAAGATGGAATTTTTGAAATACATTACATCTATTGAGGATTGGACAATGGATCCCAAGAAGATAGAGGCTATTATGCAATGGACCATTCCGAAGACTATGAGAGATGTACAATGTTTCTTTGGATTTGCTAACTTTTATCAAATCTTCATCAAAAATTATTCTCAAGTTGCTACTCCTCTTACTCAATTGACATGTAAGGACAAGTTAAAATGGGGACCAAAGCATTCCAAGACCTTAAGATGGCATTTATTATAGCTCCAATATTAGTGCATCCAGATTTCATGAAGGCATTTTATTTGGAGACTGATACTTCAGATTTTGTATTAGGGGCCGTACTTTCACAAATGGGTATAGACGACAAATTCCATCATGTTGTATTTTATTTTCAAAAGTTCTCTACTGTTGAAATTAATTATGAAATCCACAATAAGAAATTTCTTACTATTGTGGATTCTTTTCAAGAATGGCATCATTTTTTTGAAGGAGCAATGCATCCTGTGATTGTATATATAAACTACAAGAACTTAGAATATTTTATATCAGCTCGAGTTCTTAATCACTGGTAAACTTGATGGAATATGTTGCTACCTCAATTCAACTTTGTCATCACTTATCGCCTTGGGAAGCAACAAAAATTGTTTGATGCTGTATCAAGGAGATCATATCTCATATCAAGGATAAGAGAGGCAATGTTTGATCAACAATATACAACTTTGTTGAAATTAGAGTAATTCTACCTTTGTGCTCCTATTACATCAATGCCTATGGATTCTAGTTTCTTCAATGAGGTACGTGCTGTAACTATTAATAATACTTTGGTCTCTAATGTCAAGCAGCACTTGAAAAAACATGTTGATAAGTTCAAATGTACGGAAGATATTCTATACTTTGAAGAACGTTTGTATATCCCAAAAGGACCAACACGACTATATGTTCTTCAATTTTGCCATGTTTCTCCTACTGCAGATCATTTTGGATTTAATAAGACCTTGGATCTTATTTCTTGAGATTTTTGGTGGTCTCAAATATAGAAGGCAGTAAAGGACTTTGTGTTTTCTTGCAACACATGTTCAAGGTCCAAGAATCCTTGATATTGCCTTTATGGATTGTTACAATCTTTATCCATTCCAAGATGGTCATGGTCCTCTATCTCAATGGACTTCATTACAGATCTATCGCCATCTAATTCATTAGACAATATCTTTATAGTGGTCGATTGATTTATAAAGATAGCTCACTTCATCCATTGTAAAAAAAACTACAGCTAGTGAAGAAAGAGCAAGGATTTTTTTTTCATAATATATATTGATACTATAGCTTACCAAATGATATTGTATCCGATCAAGGATCCCAGTTCATATCTAAGTTCTAAAAATGCCTTTTTGAAATAATGAAGATAGAGATTAAACTTTCTTTGGCTTTCCATCCTCAAACTGACAGCCAAACAGAATGAATAAATCAAGTATTGGAGCAATATTTACGATGTAGCATTAATTATCAACAAGATGATTAGACCTCATATCTACTATTACTGGAGTTTGCATATAATAATATTGTTCATGCTTCAACTCAATAAACACTATTTTACTCCAATTATGGATATCATCCAAAACTTGACATGTGGAGCACGCCAAAGAATAACAATTTAGCAGCCAAAGGATTTGCAAAACAATTATCGGAATATCAAACAACCTTGAAGCTTCAATTGCAAACAACTCAAGATACTTACAAGGCATCTGCAGATAAATTTAGGAATCAATTGCCTGCTTTTCATATTAGAGTTAAAATATGGCTTTTTCAATGAAATATCAAGACTAAGCGGCCATGCGATAAGTTGGACTATTGAAGGTTGGGATCATTTTCTCTCCAAAAGTAAATCAATCCAATGACATATCCTTTGGAGGTACCATCCGCTATGAAGGTAAATCCAATTTTTCATATCTCTCTCTTAAAACCTTATAGAGAATTGTACATTCCAAGAAGAATACAACAATCATTGCCTAGTGTTGAAATTAAAGAATAATAGAAGCAAGCTAATTACCATGTCAAAGCTTCAAGCATTGAGAGAACAAGACTCAAAAGATTTGTTTGTGACGCAAGCTTCAAATGAATTAATATAGGTTTCACAGCCTTCAATTGAGCAAAGTGAACACAATACATTCCAACGCCAAGTATGACCCCGGTTTGAGCCATAAAGAGCAAGATCCAACCATGCAAGTCTCGATTCCAAGGCTCAAGCTTTAGTAATATTGCTTGAGCTTGAAAAGGTGAATCCTTTTAGTCTTGAGATTTTATAAAGATGATGATTTAAAGGCCGCAATGAAGATGAGATGCTCGAATGGGATATCTCAGCAACAGAGGTAATAATTCAAGGCCATAGGCAGTTTCTTCAAGGATCAGTAGAATCTATTACCCAAGAATAGAAAATAGAATACATAGCTTCACTAATATAGCGTATTCTTGATTTTTTACATATGTAGTAAGACTGAGCTCTTCTTAAAACTTGTCGCTAGAAAGAAAGGTGATATTAGGAATATATACTTTGGAGGTTTACAAAATCTTCTAGAACATTCTAGAAGCTTCTTGAGTTAGTGAAAGTTAGTTGAGAAGCTTCCTAGTTAGTAAAAGTTGATCAAGAAGCTTCCTAGTTAGTAGAAGGAGCTGAAGAAGTATTCCAACTAGTAGGAGGAGCTCAAGAAGCTTCTCAGTTAGTAGAAGCTACTTGAGAAGCTTCTTGGTTTGATAGAAGCCACTCAAGAAGTGTTTTAGACAGGAATATATATATATATAAGGGTTGAAATTGAAGGGTTCTTCAGTCTTAACAATGCATCTCTTGGAGTTTCTAACTGACATTTCTTGGTGTTATTTGTGTATTCATCTATTTAATCCATGTTTTTGTTGATTTTTTTTTGGAAACCCTGTTCTAGTTTCAAGTTCTTTGTTCTATATTCTTGTGTCTTTGATATTTGATGGCCCAATCTAGGGTTAAAAACTTGTAAGCAAATACATGCTACATAGATAATTTTTAATTTATTTTAAATGAAGAGCAAACAAGGTAGGGAGCTTCAATACCATATGACAAATTTTGTACTTATATTGTAGAATGGGTAGGAATTTTAGGATTTACAATATATAGTTTATAGGATTAAGAATAGGCAGAAAGTCGATGAATGGCCAGTTTAGAGGGCAGAATGGATGAAGAAGTTAGAAAAAGTAATTATCATCAATTGTGTAGCAGTTAACATAGATGAAGTAAGTATAAATTCACTCGGTATGGAGGAATTGGGACCAAACTGTGATAGTCCTAAGCCGGGGTAAGCTTGATGCTACTTCTCTCTTTTCTTTGTTAGGCTATAGTGGAGGATCCGAATTCTATTCTGACGGATTTTACCATGTCAATGATGAAGTACAGTAATAAAACAAAAAAATTTATGTATGTGGATGAGTAAGAAATTATAATTGTCTGATGCATGAGTTCTTTGTGGTGAATTGGAGGTCAAAGACCAGATATGTCAATGAAGTTTGATTGTGGATGAGAGTGTTATGCCATATTGACTGTGAGAGTTGAGCAGTGAAGGAAAATATTGGAAAAATGATTTATTTTGGAAGACATTTTGGTGAAGAATTGTTTCCAATGATTGGAGGGAAAAGCAAGTGTATGCAGTCTATAGAAATGGTGCAACATTACTGGTTGTTGTTATGAGCTCGGAAGAAGACAAAAGATTATAGTAGGAGAATTAGTAGAGGATTGTATCACAAAGTTTATCTTTAGTTGCGAAATAGCAGAACCAATAGAGTGGACAGCATTATTTTAAAAAAGCGTGTACGTATATATTGGACTCTAATATTCAGAAGGTGCTTAGTTGTGTGACCCTAATAGTTTAACTCAATACAGATAATCTCTCCTTGTGTTTGAATCTTCCTTTATAGATTTACTCTAGGCAGTATTGGTAGAGTAAGTGAGACGAAGAAGAATAACATGCATACAATGATTTCAATTCAAAAGAAGTTAAAAAAAAACTAATCACATTAGTATCAACATCTTCCATTGAAGAAACTATGCCCAAATTTGTAAAATTTCTAAGTATGAATCAAATAAATTTTGACTTTTTTTAATTTTTAGAATTATAAATTATAATTAAAAAAATCTGAATGATATTTTTTTTTATAAATTATAATATTTAATAAAATTAAAATAATATATTAATTATAATCAAATGATAAATAACTAGCCATACAAACTAGATGATATATAATATAAAAAATATCAATATCTTATACAACAAAAGATAATTGCATAAAAAAAACAAAAAAAATATTCAAAATTAGGTTGTTTTGCCATGCTACCAACTATCAGTCTTAATATAATGCACTATCGTACTATAATACAGCTATAGTGTAAAAGAGCAAGAGAAAAAAATATATTATAGGGGAGCTTAATTAAAGATTTAGTAACAAAATTACTTTAAAAATATAAGTAGAAAATAGGAAGGTAGTAAAATCATTTATTGTTAATGTTGCCTTTTTATTAAAAAAGCTTCTATTTACTTTATAAGATCATAAATAAGATAAAACAAGATAGATTAGTAAAACTAATACTATAGACATCTTCAAATCAAAAAAAATAATAGTTTCTAGCAAAAATTACTTAAAAAAATCTTAAAGTGATACCTAGAGAAGGCTAGTTGTGAATTAGGATTAAAACCAGATCCCAAGATACAAAATTGTGCATCTACAATAAAGAGGGGATATTTTTGTTGATTATAAAATAGAGTTGGATAACAAACTTAGTAGGATTTCTATAACTGTTGGTTTCAAGATTTTTCAATTTATAATGACTTTTTGAGAGCTATACAAAGTCAAGGTTCTATTTGGATGACTTTGATTGTTGAGAAATAAAGTGAGTTCATATTTTTAGAGAATTTTGTGAGATTTATAGCAGATCTATAAATAAAAATTTGTAAATTTGTGAACATAATTGTGTTGAATGTGAGTTGTGAATTATAGCTTAATTGGACAATTGGATCAAAGGTTTTTAGAATTTAAGTGGTCTAAGGTTTTGAAAATTGGATTTTGAAAGTTAGGGAGGATTTTTGTAATTTTGAGTAATCCGCTAGTTAGATTGGAATAGCTTTTTTTTTGAACTGGTAGTTAACTTAGTTTTTAGAATTATTGTAAAAATTAAAAACATATGAATGGTCAAAAAAGAAGCTATTGATATTTGAAGATTGACATTAAGGTTAGAAAAGGAGGATGGCTCATACCCAATTAGATTAGGAGCTTTTTCTCCTAATCTAGAAGTTCAAATTCTTTCAAACTTTGTATGCTTATTTTTACCTAGAAAATTAAAAAATATAAAATTTTTGAATGAAGATCAAAAATTAGTTTAATAATTATTGAGGTATTAAAATTGCTATAAAATCTGATTAAGGTTTATTAAAATTTGATTAAGATTGGACTAGGATTTTATTAGGATTTGATTAGGATTATTAAAGATTCAATTGGGATTTATTTAAAATTTTATTAAGATTATTAGATTCTTCATTAGTTGCAAAATACAAGTTTATCTTCTACAACCAAGTACCTGGTGCATTTTCAAATAAGACAACATGTGATACAACAGTGTCCGATTGATTATTGTTATTATCAAATTAGCAATATAGAATGCCATGTAATATTCATATAGCACCTGATTTTACTTCAATAATAACTTTTATTAAAAACCTTTTAGATATGCATCCTAAGATTATGGCTTCTTTTATTAAAAATATAACTAATATTTTTTTATTTTATTTTAAAATTATCCAATGGTATACTTTCTTGAATTACTTGAATTTATCTAGTCTAACTAGGATATCTAAAATTAATATGGTTACTAGATTACTAGCTAATTTATAAGCTAATTTATCATTATATTTTAATTATATTTTTAAAAAATATAATATGATTTCTTTTCTAATAGTACCAACTATACATGCTCCAACACTTTTAACATTTGTTCATTCCAATTTTTGTGGATCCATGGCTACTTCATCAAATTTGGTGATGCTTCCTACTTCCTATTATTTATAAATGACTTTTCTTGTTATGCTATTTTATTTTATTTTTTAAAAGAAGCTAAAAATATTTTTATATTTTTAAATTTTTTATTACTAAATGACTTTCAAATTTGGATTTCTTTGATTAATTCTTTGTATATATAATAATAGAATATGTACAAATTATGATCTCAATACATATAATAACTCCAATGACACAACTTGTAACTTAATAATACCATATACTCCTTCATAAAGCATTCTTATTAAATGTAACAATTTTTAAAATTTTTTGGCAAGGAGTATGTTTTATATATATATATATATATATATATATATGTATATATATATATATATATATATGTGTGTGTGTGTGTGTGTGTGTGTGTGTATATGTGTGTGTATGTGTGTGTATTTAGATAGAAGCAATTTTTACCACTTTCAACTTCCAAATTTGTTTTTATCATTCATTACTTTTAGATGTCATTTCTTTTGAAAATGGACCAAAACTAAGTCCAATCTCCAACACTTGCATGTTTTTAGATGTTCCATCTTTATAAAAGTACCTTCTTCTTATCATTCTATATTAAATTTTTTGATACAAAAATATATTTTCTTTGATTATATACATTCTCTTGAAATCAAAAGATATTATATTACTGATGTCAAAATAGAAAGATTAATTTTAAATGATAATATTATTTTTAATAAAAAACATATATTTGATAAATTATCTTCTTCTTCTTCTTCTTCTTCTTCATTGAAATACAATTTTTTTATTTTTTATTTTTTAAAAGAATTAGCTTCCACAGAAGATTTATTCTTTTATAATACTATGCTAAGAAACAATCATTTTTCACTTCTACCTATTGTAGTACTAAATGACAACCAACCATTGTATCTTATACCTTTTATTCTGATATAGAAGCTAAATAATTGTATTACAAATTATAAATCTAATAACCCAAATCCCATGGCTACTTCTTTAGTTTCCTTACTATAGACCTTAGAATTTTTTTTTAACATATAATCTACATCCCTATTGTTCTTCTTTCTTTTAAGCATTCTACTAATTCTAATAGCAATAACTCTCTTCTACTTTGATGTTGGAATAAGATTTAAAATAAATGATTAAAATATTTATCTTTTCTTTCTAATGTTGCTTATGTAAGTACTAATCTTATAATATTAGTAAATCTTATTATAGTTTAAGAAACTATTAATAGAAATAATATATAAAATTAATATATTATTATTAAAAAAATATAATTTCTTAATATATAAAATACTTAGGAATTGCTTAGTATTTTATATACTTAGGAATTATTTTATGTCCTTCTAATTACTTCCAAATACTTAGGAACTATTTTATATCCTTCTAATTAGTCTATTATAACATCATAAAGATTTTTTTGTTATGAGTATAATTCTAATTGCTCTTTGGTCCAATTTAATAATTTAATGCATAATATTTTAATATTTTATATAATACATATATATATATATATATATATATATATATATAATAAAATAATGTTTAGATTAGCATTCATGATTTGTACCATTTGTATAAAGATATATATTATTTTGTATAATTTATGTTCAAATAAATTAAAGATTTTATATATTATCTCATGTAGAAGTATAGATGAGCTTTTTAAATCACAAAAATATGTGAGTGATTTACAATATAAATAAATAATTAAAATTATTTAAAAAATCTGGATATATATTAAAAAATAATAATTTCTTAAATCAAAATCTAATATATTAAAATATTTATCAGAAATTTAATTATTAATTAAAAATAATACCAATTTTTTTATTAGTTGAAAAAATCAATCAAGACATACTATTAAAGTATTTTTTAAGATAATACTAAAATAATAATAAGTATTTTTTTAAGATTATTATTTTAAACATTTTTTGGAATACAAAATAGTACATTATAATTTCTGTATAATATTATAATTCAAATTTCAGAATCTAAATAAAAGCCATTAAAATAATGCCAAAACAACAACTCTAAGTTCAACACATGTTAAGAATGCACATCCCTCTCTGCACACCCTATCCACCAAAAACTTTTGCAACCAAGACCAACCTCAGAAACTAAACCTTTTGTGACATAGTGCTTGGTATTTTGGGTTTGATAATCTCAAAAGTATCTAGATCAAGTGCATGCAATTTCAATCATACAAAGTTACTTGTTGTCAAGCTATGTCCACCTTAAAAATGACACGCAATTTTAATCGTACAGAGTGCCTTGTGGTCAAGCCATGTCCACCTTTAAAATGATGCCAACACAGAATACGGGCAGAATCATGGTTTCAGGGAATCATTGGGCCCATACAGCCTTTTTATTTTTTTATTTTTTTATTTCTAATGACCCACCCTGACCGCAACTTTGTGCCAACCCTGACAAAAATTTTCCTCACCTTTCTAATGGATATGATTATTCATCCATTATATTTTCTGTTCATCCAAAGGGCAAACGACTCTTCAGTGTGACAGAGATCAGAGGAGGAGTCACAAGAGAACTGGACTCTTATCTGAATTGTCGTGTTTGTAATGGTCGTAGTGGAATAGGTGCCTAGCTGATAACTGGTACTGGATGAACAGAAAATCCAAATAACTCCTCGCACTAGGACATTTTAATAAACCCTATATTCTATCTAATTGTTCATAAATGATTTTGCGTTTATTTATTTTTTAACCCCAAATCCTTAACTCTGCATCCCTCTTATTAATATTTCAGGGACCCCTCAACAATTGGTTGCTCGTCGATAAGCTGCTTATAAAATCTGAAACAGCTACTTAACATCTACGTGTGTAGACACTGATGAATGATGAACAGATGAAGTAAAAAAGTCTGACGGCGTACAATTCACTATGTTTTCTAGTCGATCCAATACAAGGAATCAAACCCAGTACAATTATGGGTACGGTAATAATAAGTGATTGGAAATGAAGGGCTAAAGAAGGAATGAGCCACGCAGCTCCAACTGCAAGGTCGCCGACCTCGCCGAAGCCACAGAAAACTCTGCTGGATACTCAACGCTCAACAGCAGCTCAAGATATAAATGAACCTCGGCTCTCACAACAGTCGCACTCCGATCCTCACAACAGTCGCACTCCGAAGCTCATACTCAGTTTCGTATCAACAGTAGTATTCCTGCTGCAGGGATGGCGTCGTCACGCTTCACCATTTGGGCGCCTGTGCTGCTGGTGGCGCTGCTCGCCAGCTCTAGTCTCGTCCATGGCTGCGTTCCGAAGGGCGACCCCTGTAGCGTGTTCTACCCTTGCTGCGACTGCGATCCCCGCACCAATTACGAACTGTACTGCGGCATTACATCTCGTGGACTCCGCTGCACCACCGTGGCATTCGATCCTAAATGCAATGCGCTGGGCCAGAAGAACATTATGAGTGCTTTGAACTTGCCCCGGAAGCTCAATGGCATCCCCGGCGGCTTCAACATCCCACAGGAGGCCCTGCAGCTGCCGCAGCTGTAGAGGAAGATCTAGAGCATTCTTCGCAACATATCGCTGCAAGGGGTTCTAGTAATGGAGTTTCGTTCTGATCAAGTCTGGAGCATTGTGAGTTTCGTGACCATGGGTGTGATTGACATAATTTGTGCAGCTTTTTCAGTGCAGTTTGTCGATGTGTATCGAACCTTTTTTTTTCTCGTTTTTCGAATGGGTGTCAATGCGGTGCAGCGGCGGTTCAGGTGCGGATTTGGCCACCGTGTTGACGTTGTTTGGCAATCTCTGTGCACGCTTGCGCTGGCAACTGCACACTAGTATGTGATAAATCTATCGAATAAAACCTTCCTGTACGTTGACGTATTCTAATAAACGTGACTTTGTATTTTTTATGTGTAATCCACATTGGTTTCGCACATTTGTCGGGTTCTGTCTGATTCCAAATTGTGGTGGAGATAAGGTTTATGATTGTGCCCACAGTGGCCGAGTTTCTGCGGTTGTCGTTGTGGTTGAAGGTTTTGAGAAGTTTGGTGAATGGAATTTGGTGAGTGATTGAGGATGCATTATTAGTAATGATAATATTATCAAAGAGCAAGTGAAGAGTTTAAAAATGGAGAGGGATGCCTTGAGCACTACAATGGCTAAATTAGAAGGTGCTCTTAAAGAAAATGAAATTGAGTGAGTGAACAAAGAGAGATTCAAAAGAGAATAGGAGACTATGAAGTAATTTGAGCAAGGATTTTGCTGTTCAAAAACAACTAAAAGATGATATTCTTGCTCTAAACAGTTAATTTTGTGTTGCAAATGATTAGATTGATACATTGAATACAAGCATAATTATTGTTCAAATGGTGTTTGTATAAAATTGTATAAAAATTTAAAAGGTGTCTGTTTAATAGTGTGCATCACAGAAATCATGTTATTAAACTTCAAGGTTAATTTGTTTTTTAGAAATAAAGACTTGATTAATTCCAATCTTATATTAACTGTAATTGCTTATTCTATGTTAAAATCTTACTGAATTACATAAATTCATTGTTAGGTAAAGTAAATGATCTATTTTGAGTGTAGTCTGAATGCTATTTGAAGTACTGCGTATACAGAATATTATGTCAAACAGTAGGTTCAGTGATATATATTTGTTAGTATGAAATCAAAATATATGTTTTTGTTTTTTGTTATATATATATATATATATATATATTTTTAAAAATATTTTTTTATTTTTTTTTATCTTTCTTATTTGAAGGTGGGCATTTTTTATTCTCTAATTGCTAGAAATAGTGGAAAGAAGTTAATAGGAGAAGTTGGAGTTTTTTAGAAAAAGAGCAACCAAGGTGTTGGATAACAATATTGGCCATATAGTTTCCAGCTTGGATGCATTCTACCATGTTTTTTTTATGTTGAAAAAGAATTGTGAAAGATGTTGAGAAGGAATTGAGAGAGCTTCTGTGTGTCTATTGATGTGATTGTATATTATATATATAGAGAAGGGAAGAAGAAAAATAGTAGCTTCTTACTAAATTCTGATACTATAGTTACAATATTCATTGTTTACTATAGTGAATGATATAAAGAGCACAGTATTATATGGTGTGATTTTTAATCTAAAAATATACTAGATATCTAACTATAGAAAATTTACTTATAACTTATTGGCAAGATCCTAATAAGTGATTTGTCTTTAATAAAAAAAACAAATAGATATAATAATATTATAAAAAAATATTATATTATTAAAAACCTCTTATATTTAAATAGATTTATATATAAAATTTTTCTATGGCATACAAAAAATTCTTAACATCTTTTTTTTATATAAAATCACAACTAATCAATTATTGATAAGTTAGATTTTCAATAACTTCTAAGAAAATCCATAATCTCCTTTCAAAGTCTCATCTTTATATCAAAATTTTATTATAGCTCTATATATCTATTTTTCCACCTCCATAAAATCTTGGCTTCCAAAAAACCCCTTTAATTTGCATAAAATACTCAAATTATTTGCTTTCAATTGTTTTATATCTTAAAAATCCTAGCAAGTGCTTAAAATCCTAGTTTATAGACATCCAAGCACTATTTTCTTCATATCTCAAAAAACCAAAATCTTAATGCCACAAAAATTTTGGATATAGTTTTGTAACATGAACATATATACTCTTAAAAATTTTGAGTCAAAACCTTATCAAAATGCTTAAGATATAATTCAAAATACAATCACTAATTCAACACGTCACTTATTACTTTTAGGTTGTAAGAATTGACTTCAACTCCTAATATCTCCTTCATCTTAATTTAAAATTCATCAAATCATATATATAAAGTATAGTTAAGAAAATGCTCTTTCTAACCTCACTTACTGATCTTTTATTGCTTTTTATATGCGCAAGTTATATTCAAAAGAAAGATAGTAGGTACAAATTTGACACCTTAACTTTGAATACCTATATTTCTTTTATAAAAACTCCTAATGTAAGCCCTCAAAATGATTTATTTAGTTATTTTTTTCAAAAATAATAACCAATTAGTAGTAATTAGAATTAAATTAGATTAATTAATAGTTATTATAATCTAAATTCTTATGAAATGGATTAATTAATTCGAAAAAATATCATTTATATTTAGATATAATTTAGATAAGTTCAATTAATTAATAAGGAATTAAAAAAATATTTAGTAAATCTTCCAATTTTAGAATTAGAATTATTATCAAAGAAGCTAAAATCAATTATATTAGATAAATCTAATAT
The DNA here is from genome assembly GCA_036785485.1 of Physcomitrellopsis africana. Classification (NCBI taxonomy): domain Eukaryota; kingdom Viridiplantae; phylum Streptophyta; class Bryopsida; order Funariales; family Funariaceae; genus Physcomitrellopsis; species Physcomitrellopsis africana. The sequence continues at coordinate 35,334 of JAWRVF010001500.1, read as the reverse complement.
TAAAAAGTAATAAAATCCAAAAAATTAGAATTCTATAAATTTTGATAATTTTTGGAAATTATTAACTATAGATTGTTGTGGGTCAAAATTATTTGGTATTTGGTAATTGTAATCACTATATTAAAATACATTATATCTAAGAAATCATTTGAATTTATTTCAGAATTTTATTAGTAATCAAAATTTAGATTAGAAGGTAGTAGTAAAATTTTCTTTGAATATTTTAACAAAATTGTAGTAGTGGAAAAATCACAATTAATAAAATGATTAGAGCTTATGTGTTTGAATTTGGATTTGGATATGTACATAGTTGATCTTAGAATAAAATTATGTTTTGAATACATTGGTGGTATTAGTTTTACCAAAAAGTTATTTTATTTTTATTTATCGACATTTCTAGTCTTGAAATTGGATTTTAGCTTGGAGTGCTTTTGGGCCATTGATCTAGATTAGGAATTTTTAAATTTAAGGATGGAGATGAGGCTACTGTTGTGTTGAAACATGCTTATGTGGTGAAAATATATATATGAATTATTTTCTATTTAATATTCAATTATCTTGATTTAATAAGAACTCAAGATACTTATGAAAGATTTTATAAAAGTCTTTTAGATTTTTTTCTTGTCTTAATAGCTAATAGATAAAAGTTAGTTATTAATTTTTCCTTCTAGGTTGTAGAAATTTTTTTATTAATTTTAAAAAGCCATAAATTGATAAAATAGGATAGAAGATATAAATAATTGATATAATTAATACTGGGATTAAATTAAGGATAGGATCAAGCTTAAAAATCCTTAGAATAGATTGGATTGATATCCGGGGGTCGATTGTTTATGGGACAGGGTTGAAATTAAACCTCCAGCCACAAAAATGGCCATCAAGAAAAAAAAATCAAATCATTTAAAGATCAGCTATTAGAATTTGAAAGCTAGCTTCAAGCTTCTTTTAGAGGCTTAAGATTTGTTTCTATAGGATTTGGAAGGACTTTGCAATTATTATCTAAAATCAGGGTTTATATTGGTGATTTGGATTTTATACAATAAAATTAAAGCTAGTACTCTTGGCTATTTTGTGTAATTAGTATCATACTTAGAATTGAAAGTTTGATAGTATATGGATAAATAAATGTAGTAAGAGTGTATGAACACTTGTGATAATCTAATAGTGTGGTTGAGAGGTATTTGATCTTTAGTACGAGAAGGTACCAAAAGTTGGTAGTTTAGGATTATTTAGGATATTTATAATATCTAGGGATCTATTAGTCAAAATAAGGTAAAATTTTACATAATGCAAGAAGACTTAGAGATCAAGCTATATATCAATTTTGAGCTGAAGTTAACTATTGAAGAAAGATAAATTGTTATTGGAACATCTACATCAACTTTCAAGTTGGTGGCCAAGTGACATTAGTACCAATTTTAAATATTTTTTTCACAATCTATAAGTTGGATCGGACTAAAATATTTAGAATATATGGAAGACTTGTAGTGACTACTATGTGCTAAATTTTACATTAAGTGGATTATTGGATTAAGAGTTACAGCTTATTGGAGCTCATTGACTAGGATTAGGAATCTTACAAATAAAATCAACATTGCCTAATTTCAAAGATAACAAAGCAATTAGAATTGTATATAATTGAGGTTATTAGGAAGAGTATTTTTGACCACTTTTTATTGGATTTAAGTACTTTTGAATTGAAATTCAAATTATACTCTTCTCATATAGATAAAACCTATTAGAATTCCAGCATATTTATAAACTACAACTTCATCCTCCATAGCAAAGTGCTCAGTGCATTTTCAAAAAAAAACACATTATTATATTACATATTGTCTTGTTTGGAAATGCACTAGGTACCTAGCTATAGAGGGTGAAGTTGTGGTTTACAAATATGCAAGAAGCTTTAAAAGGTTTCACCCATATAAGAAGAATATGATTTGAATTTCAATTCAAAAGTGCTTAAATCAATACAAAGTGCTTAAAAATACTCTTTTTGATAAAATACTCTTTTATGTCTTCAACTAGACATAAAATCCAATTGCTTTGTTACTTTCACAATTAAGCAACTAAGATTTTACTTTACAAGTTGTTATTTTAATTAATGAGCTTCAACAAGCTATAACTCTTAATTTGATTGTCAACTTCATGTAAACTTTAGTACAAAAATTCCAATATAAATCTTTTATATGCTCAAAAAATTTCAACCCAATCCAACTTATGGATTGTAAAAAATCAACCAAAAACTACACTAATATTATTCAGTCACCAACTTGAAAGTTGATGTAGAGGTTCCAACAACAATTTCTCCTTCTATAATTGTTAACATCAGCTCAAAACTAGTATAAATCTTAATCTTCAAGCCTTTTAAGATCATACCAAATTTCACGATATTTTGATTAATAGATCTCTAGATATTATAGAAACCCTAAACAACTCTACATTACCAACTTATGGTATCTCTTTGTGCTAAAGATTAAATAAATTCCAATTGCATTATTAGATTGTTACAAAATTTTAAGAAATTTTAGCATATTTAATTATCCAAATACTATCAAATTTTTAACTATAGATATTATACTAACTGCACAAAATAGCCAAGACTGCTAATCCTAACTTTATTGCATAAAAATCCAATCCCCAATACAAACCATGACTATACATAACAATTGCTAAGTCCTCCCAAATCCCACAAAAATAAGTCTTATGCTTTTAAAAGAAGCTTAGAGCTAGTACTTCAGTCCTAGTTGCCGATCTTCCAATGACTTGATATCTTGCTCTTAAAGGCTATTTTGTATTGGAGGTTTGATTTCAACCTTGTCCCATATACAATCAACTCTTGGGTATCAATTCTACCTATTCTAAGAGTTTTTAAGCTTGATCCTATCCTCAACTTAATTCTAGTATCAATTATACTAATTATTTATATCTTCTATTCTATTTTTATTAATTTATGGCTTTTTAAAAGTAGTGAAAGAATTCTCTAATCTAGAAGGAAAAATTAATAACTAACTTTTATCTATTAACTATTAAGAAAAGAAAAAAATCTAATAGGCTTTTATAAAATCTTTCTTAAGTTACTTGAGTTCCTATTGAACCAAGATAATTGAATATTAAATAGAAATCATTCTTGTTTATATTTTTACTACATAAACATGTTACAACATGACAACATAATACAACACCACAATCCTTAGGCCGCCTTGCATTTATATAACAAGGCCTTGGAAAACTTCTTTTTTTTCTCTTTCTTTCAATTTTGTTTGGCAAAGCTATGCCAAAATTTCTTCTTACTTCTAAGAAATTATCTATTCTCCCTTTCTCATGTATCTTGGTTTTTTTCTTCTAAATTTATCAATATTTTATGGTTGATAGCAAAATTTGGTGATTAGATTTTGTTTACTTATTAGCTTTCTAACGGCATAAGATATGCTAGATTTGAAGCTTGGACGCATTCTTGACAAATTTCTAAAGGGAGAGGAATCTACTACCTCTAATAACAGAAGAGGTCAACTTCAAAAAGTTGTATCTCAGGGATTGATGATATCTTTCTCTTGCTGTTAATGTATAGAATGCCTTATTAAGTTTAATTTATTACAAAATTTTATTTGTGGATTTCTAACTATTAATGAATTATAGATGATTTATTAAGTATTAAAGGATTGGCTACCTTGGCAATTTAAATAAGTTAAGTTTAAAAAATTATATCTTAGTTGTATTTCTTAAGCTTTATTGTATAAAAAGACTTATTGAGTTTTATTTGTTACAAAATTTGGTTCATGGATTTCCAACTATTATTCAATTTTTTGTAGATTATTAAGTATTAGGGGATCTGCTGCCCCGGCAATTTAAATAACGAGACTTTGATACTTCATATCTCATACCCTAGGTATTAGATTGCTCCAAGATTTGAGAAGTAAGAGTATCATAAAGTCTTGTTTTAGAATCTTAAAATTTACATGCATTAGAGTATTGATGATTTTTTTTGTGATTTTTGGAATAGAATTAGGTTTGTTGCCCTTGGATTGGACAACACTTGGTGTAATTTGTTATCTTTATCTTTTGATTAAAATTCAATTGCTTACTTATTATTCTTCACTCTTTTACTTTCATCTAAGTAATTAATTTTTATAACCATAATTTCTTTGATTTATTTTTATAAAAGTTACTTTAGTGAATTTAGACTTTTATCTTTAATCTTCATTTTTAACTAAAAAAATAAAATAAAATAAAAATAAAATATTTTTTTGTTGAAAAATAAATTAATAAATTGAATATAATTAATATTTTAAAAAATAAAAATAAAAATATTATAATATAATATAAATAAAAAATAAAAATTATAATAAGATAAAAATAAAATAATTTAAAAAATAAGTTAAAAAATAAGATAAAAAATAGCATAATATAAATAATTATAATAAAAAGATAATAAAATATAAAAATATAAAAATATAAATTTATATTATATTATATAATTCAAACAAATCTTTTGAATATTCAAGTTGGGACCTAAAATAAATGCAAATTAAATTCAAATTAGTAATCAAACTAATTAACCTTGTATAGGAATTTAAACCATCTATCAAGAGTGTGTTGAGTTTACCTCACACTTTGGTACATTTGTTGGAAGCAAAAGGCAATTTCTAACTTGTTTTATTCTTATTCTTAATTGTGTAGCATGATCTCTTGAATTTGGTGTAATTTTGTCTTAGTATTGAAGCTTGGAGTTTCTCAAGATATTAAGGTTGTATTAGAAAGAAATATGGCATAAAGTAGTTTCTCTTAATCTTTTCTATAGTAGTAGGAATAAGAATTAAGGACTAAATAAGAACCTATGAATATATACCTTTAAAATTAAATCAAAAATTAACTAAGTAGTAACGATTTCCAAGACTTAGATATTAATTAATTCCCTGCTTTAAATTGAGCTAGTAACTATACCTTATCCTCATAATTAAATAAGAAGTAGCCAATTAGATATTTTTATTTATGTTCATAAGCTTCTTAATACATGGTTTTGTTGGAGATGCTTGAGATAAGTTGAACACCTCACTTCTCATACTCCAAGACGTATTAGATATTCCTTTTATATCTCTACATAGGATCTATTCTTGTACATTAGTTCATAAATGTTGATATCTAAGAAAAACTAAAAAAGCTCCATGAATCTATTCTATTGTTGAGTTATCCTATAATCTAAAGCTAATATTATTCATGCCTAAATTGTATGTCAATAATTATATATCTTTTTATATTTTTTTCTCTCTCCTTATAAAATAAAAGGTTAGCTATTTATAGCTATTTTATGATAAATTTCCTTTCTTACTATTTGATCTTAATAAAACTACCTTTTTTTCAACTACATAAGGCGGCTTAATTGCCTTGTCTAATTAAGCACATGTTAAACATAAGGGCAGCTAACCACCCCTTTGTTCACACTAATTATTTTAAAATTCTTTCTTTCTAATCTATTTATACTAGGTCTTTTCTTGATCATTCTTTATCTTATTTAATAATAATCTTTTATATATTAAAGATAAATAAAAATATTAAGAATTAATATGTAATCTAATATTAATATAAGTCTTTTTTTAAAAAAAAATTAAATAGAAGATTAGAAATTGACCAATATGAATCAAATAGGACTACAATTGTGATTTGGCTTTTGTCTAATTGTGACAAATTGGCTGGGATTGCAACCAAGTGAGTCTTCTTTCTTGATGTAGTATTAAAAATTCTTAAAAAGAATATTTTTCATGATGTTTTGTTTCATTTATCCAATAGTGAATAATACCCTAGCTACTAGAATTTGAAGAAAGAAAAAGTGAAGTGATTCCATACATGTTGCAAAGTTCTTTTAATTTCATTAACAAAAGATCAGTCCCACATTGAAAGAATATTATATAGCATTATGATGAAAGAAGCCTTATATAAAGTGATTTTCATACAAGTATCCCTCGAATGGTTGCTAATTGTTTGTTTCTTATTCATGAAGGGGAATTTGAACTTCTAAGTAGTTTGCAAGTTTATTTGATAAATAACCTCCTTAAATTTTCTTCAGCTAATTATTAGAGCTACATATTTAACTTATATGCATATCAATATTGATTTAAGTAAGTATTATTAAATGAAATTACTTAGGTGTGATTAATTAATAGGACAAGAATCCTTTGACCATTATCAATATTGATAAAATAGATAAATTTTAAGAAGTCGTGTGGTTTTGAAATATGACACCCTTATTTAGAAGTAATTGACTCAACTTTGGCTTTCAAACTTTTGAACAATCTTAGCAAAGTTAAAAATTCTTAAGAACCTAGATATGTAGAAGGAAGAAATTATACAGAATAATTAAATTCATATGCTAATTGAGTGGAGGATTGGAAGTACAGTGTGGCTTTGCTTGACATCAAAAAAATTAGTCTCATATTTTTTGATGATCATCTTCTATCCTTGGACAAATAGTCACTAAAAAAGCAAGGGGGTGAAAGATTGAGGTCTTTCTACGCTAAAAGTAGTAAATCTCCTAGCTGAAAGAAAAAGACTAGATGACCAAGTATAAGACAAGGTTGGCCCTTCTTTCCCTATTACAGTGACCTACCATTGAGGTAGAAAGCAATGAAGTTTAATTTTTAGAATATTTATTTCTTTTAAGCCATATTAAACTAAAAATCCAGCACACATTATCAAGGACAAGGATATGAATCATAAAAGAATAAAATATACTTTCATGTTATTCAAAATTACTTGAAATAGAATAATATTAAAACTAGAATGGCTATTACCAAAGACAAGAAGATTAGAGACTCTTGAAATAAGACTAGGAATAAAAAAGGCATTGACAAGAGCAAAAAAGGCTTTATTCTTATTTCTATATATATTATCTATCTAAAAATTACATGGCAGCATTTTGTAAGGCCTCTAATACATGTCCAACTTATAAGATACATGTCAAATTTGTAAGATAAGTTTCCTACATGTGTGCCATATACTTAGCTTATTTGACAAGCTACCAACATATGCAATACATGGCTAGCTGTGAGTTAAAAATTCATTGTCTTACCTTACTTAGCTTAAAAAATTTAGAAAAATTAAAAAATTAAAATTTTTAGAATTAAATAGGTAAATTAGAGAATAATAGGATTAATTAGTGAAGATAATAATAGAGAAGAAAAATAAGGACCTTGAAATAATTAAAAATAGAAAAAATTTATTTAAAATAATAATTATTTTAGAATTAATATTTCTATATGGAAAGAGGATAGAAAATGGCCTTACATTAAGCCCTTGTGATTTTCCATAAATATGAATTTGAGACTTAAAAAATAAAAAATAAAATAAAAAAAATCCAATAAGTATTTGGTAATAGGTCCTGTGACCGTGGATCGCAGCGCCGATAGGGATTGCGTGTGGTGTAAAATCTTCTACCAACAAGAACTGGAGGGAGATTCATAAGGTGAGGGGAGAAGGACTGAACATAGAATTGAGAGAGCATTATGGAAGTTGAAGGTTTTGAGGAGAATTTGTAGGAGACAAGTTATTTTTTTTGGATTATTGACATAAAGAAGATGTATCCATTAGCAAGGGAGAGTTGTGAGGTAAGAGATTTTGATGCATCTAATAGTAAGCAAACATTAGGATAGAATTGTAGTGAGGCAAGCTGATGAGGAGCATTGGAAAATATAAAGAGCTATGGTAGGATGATCTGCAATAATAGCGAAGGTCATCAAGTGACACGGTGTCGTGATGTATTTGCTGCAAGCGCATCTAAATCAAATAAGTATGTATAAAAACTGTAGTATAAATAGGATTAATTTAGAGCTAATTCTAAAATTTCAATATGAATAGGAATAAATTAGAACTTATTCCAAAATTATAGTGTGAATAGGGATAAATTAAAGCTAATTCTAAAATTTTAGTATGAACAAGGATAAATTAGAACTAATTCCAAAATTATAGTGTAAACAGGGATAAATTAGAACTAATTCTAAAATTATAGTGTGAACAAAAAATCTTAAGATTCTAAGATATCAATTATAAAATATTAAGATTTTAAGGTATCAAATATGAAATCTTAAGATTTTAGGATATCAAATAGAAAATCTTAATATTATGGGATATCTAAGATCCGGATATCAACTAGATATCAAGCAAGTATCAGTTGGATATTAGCTTATATCGGATATTATCCGGATATTGGCTAAGCCGCCTATTTAAATCCTTTTAGGATTAAAAATAAATACTTTTTCTATTCTAGTTTTGTTTTGGATCTTGAATGAGTTTATTATGCTTCATAGAAATCTTTGAAGGAATCTTTATGGAGTCAATATTTTGACTAGAAAATCTTTGAAGCATCTTTAAGGAGTCAAAAGAATTTTAATAAAAGAATCTTTAAAAGATTTTTTAAGGAGTCAAAGGATTTTAACTAAAGAATCTTTGAAAAAATCTTTAGAGAGTCAAAAGGATTTTGATCAAAGAATCTTCAAGGCATTTTTAGAGAATCAAAGGATTTTGATCAAAAAATCTTCAAAAAATTTTTCAGGAGAATCAAAAGATATTTGTAAAAAAAATCTTTGAGGAAACAAAGGGGTTGATAAACAAGATATTTGAAAGAAAATCACAAGGGTATAAATAGAAATACCTCACTAATCCTCTTTTTCTTCACTTGATAGGTAGCCAAGATCTCAATAATTTCTTAAAGAGGGCTCTTTCCTTCACAAACAATTCTTGGTGCTTCCATTGAGAGATTCTTCAAGGTTATTAAGTGTTAACAAAATGGAAGAAACAAGAGGATCTAAGAATGTTGAGGAGATATTGAAGGTATTTTCTAAATATATAGAAAAGCAATTAGAGGAGCAATCAAGAATGCAATACGTGCAAATGGAAGAGAAAAATACTTCTAAAGCTTTATAATCTGTCATCAATCAAGTAAGGAGATTTAAAAGAAGAAACATATCTAGGTAGATCAAAATCTATGTAGATAAAATGGAAATATATCAAATTTCCTATAGAAGGATGTGTTTGAATTTTATACTTGCTTGTGTTTCTAAAGTCAAAAAAAGAGTCAAAGGTTTATACAAAGATGATATAAATCCTTGAGGTGAGTATAAAGAAATTTTAAGGGAAGAACTTCTTGAAAAGGATTCAAAAAGGTGACGAAAAGAACATTCTTGGAATGGGTAGAACAACAACCTAGGAAGCAAATGGATCCTAAAGAGTTGCTTGGAGAATTTGAAAGGAAAATTTTTCAGCTTCCTATAGCAGATAGGCAGTTGTTTGATGATAGAAAGGTGGAATTTTTTATACAAGTGATTGATGGAGATTTACAAGATAAGTTGTTTCTACTTTTGGTTAATAGAAGTGGCAAGGAAGGCCTTATTAATGATTAGAAATAAGTTAAGGAAGCTAAAACGACAATCATAGAGCAATAGAGGATAATGGCTAAAGGAGGTGTAGTTGTGGAATCAAGAATGGCTCCTATTTCCATCCCAATAGCTCCAAAAATTTCTATTGATCTAGTATTAGTTCCAAAAGAAGGTATTTCCGATGAAATTCTTGAAGAACTTATTAAGGATATGAGAGAATTAAGAATCAAGTTCAATGAAATGGAAAAAAGAAAAAAAATGAATTCTACTAAATTTCCAACAGAAATCAAGAAATGAGTGAAGCAGTATATGTATTATAACAGTAAAGACCATGAAAGGAGGAATTGCTCAATCTACAAAGAGGATTTGAAGAAAGGGATAATCTTCTTCAAGGAAGGCAAGGTAAGACTTATTACAACTGGAAAACTTGTTGAATTAAATTTTGGCAAGGGTGGAATGAAGAAACTTGTGCAAGGCTACATTAGGAGTTCTAGTGGTGCATCTATGGTTAAAAAAGGAAGTCCATACCTCGTTATTGTAGAAATAAAAAATGTAGGGATTTCTATAATTCCTAGCAAAGATGTTATGTTTAGAGGTGCACATGTTATTACAAAGAAAAGTGGATGGAGTGATCCAGTTGATGCTACAAGTATTAAAGCTTACTTGGAAGTTCATGAAGAGAATAATGAGATCTAGAAGGCTATGATTGAGATTAAAAGAGGCAAGATTATAGAAGAAAAGAAATCAGAGGAGCCCAATAATAAGAAGGAATTTTATGAGCTCATCATTGATGTCATTAAAAAAAAGAGGCAAATGATATCTGAAGCAATGATGATGAAAGCTTTGGCGGATGTAAAAGATATAAAAGAAGATATAAAAGTATTTATCTTGTCTTGTGATAATAAAGAAAAGATTGCACAAATTCAAGGGTATAAAAATTCTTGTATTAATGATATGAATGTATTTGGAAATGAGGAGGAATTTAATAAGAAAAAGGGATTTAATACTCTTGATATTTCTACCAACAAAATAAATTTGAAAGAGATTAAAGTAATTAGATGTGGAATAAAGAAGGCCAAGGATAAAGGATGTAAACAAGTAAAGGCCTCAAATTGTAAATATGAAAGGACAAGTGTTGAAAAAAAACCCACATTTTTTTGTACATACTAGACTAGGGCTACTACAGAAGCCAAAGTGAAAATTGAAAATTGTAAAGAAACCTATCTGGCATTAATTGATCATAGATTTGAGATCAATATAATGTCTAAAAGTGTTTATAAAAAAAAAAATATAGTCTATTGATACCAACCATAGATAGATAATAATGACTACAAATAATGAGAGGGATTAAACCTTTATATAAGTTATTGAGAAAGGATAAAAGATTTTTTTGGAAATAAGAGTAAGATGAAGCCATGAAAGAATTAAAGGTGGTTTTAAAATTACCACAAGTATTGAGGCAGGTAGATTATCAATGCAGGAGATCATTGATTGTGACTATGGATACAAGCCTGATAGCTATTGGATAGACTGTTGGATAAGATAACAATGAGGGTAATAGATTTGATATTAGGTTTGGAGCTAGAGTTTTTACTGAGAGGCAAAGAGCTTATCCTCAAGTTAAATGAGAATTCTAGGGTACTTTAATTGCATTAAAGACAGAAAACAATTATTTGATTGGAGTAAAAATAGTTCTAGAGATAGATTGTTTATCTGTACTAGGTATGATTTCAAATTGTTTGACTTCTGATATTGCTATGTTGAGATGGATAGTATATATCAAATCTATAAATCCTGCCTTAGTATATATTTTTGGAAAGAAAAATTATGTTGTAGATATATTGTTTAGAGCAAGATATTCCTATAAAAAAAAAATTATCTTATAATAAGGATGAAAGGATCAAAATAGATAATATATGCATAATGGAAATATAAATCCCTACTGGTGAAATCTTACCTTTCAATATAGATTTGTATGAGGGCAAATTATGGAACATTGGTTTATACTTGAGCACTTTAAAGAAAGAAGAAGGTTGGATTAGAAAATATTTAAAAGACATTAGACACAAAGCTTACGCATATATTTTGAAAGAAAGATTCTTGTGGAAGAGATTCAAAAAAATGGATGGAATTCCTTTGAAGGTTATTGATGATGTTGATACTAAATATCAAGTTTTAAAAGAATTTCATGATATATTATAGACTGGATATAAGGAAGTATAGGCTACCTTTATCAAAATTAAAAAAAAGTATTAGTAGAAAGGTATATATAAAAATGTGGAAGAATTTGTAAATTCATGTATAGAGTATCAATTGCAATCAAAGATTAGACACAAAGATGATTTGTGCCGTACTTATTTACCTAATATATACTTTCAATGAATGTTAGATTTGATTGTTATGCCAACTAGCATATGGAGTATGAAATATTTAGTTTTGGCACGTGAAGAATTGTCAAATTACGAAGAGGGAAGGATTTTAAGAAGTAAATCCACAAAATTAGTTTGTGAATTTATTTTGAAAGATATAATCTGTTGTTATAGGAATATTAGAAGAATGAAGGCAGACATGGGTGAATTAGATGTAGCAGGAGCTTATGAGTTCTTTAAAACATACAAAGTCTATTTGAAGCTGACTACAGCCTTTAATTTAGAAGCTAATGGAAAAATTGAGAAGAGACATCCTCAAATTATTTAGGCTTTAATCAAGGCATATAGAAGTAAAGCTAAACTTTGGCCTAAATTACTACCATTTGCCTTATGAGTAGATAGAACCACACATAGTTTTGTTACAGGTTATATGCTAATAGAGTTGATGATGGGACAAAAACCTATGATACCAACTGAGGAGAGTGTGCCTAGTTGGATGTTCTTCGCTTGAAAAAATAACATTGACAGGAAAAGGTTATTAGAGCTTCAAATCAAACAATTGGAGAGGTTACTTGAAGATCACCAAAAGACTATTGAAAAATTGAAGGATGCAAGGTTACAAAATAAGATCAGATTTGACAAAATACACAAGTTAAGACCAAATCCTATTCAAATTGATGATTGGATATTGGTATTTGATAATACATTAGATTATCAACATAGTGCCTTAAGAAAGTTTTTGAGAAGATAGTTTGGACTATATGTGATAATTGAGGTATTTGATAATGCGATCTATTCTTTGAGAGAACTAGATTAATATTCTTTTTTCTTGCTTCATTCAACCTTCCTATTGCCACTTCAATGCCTTGGGGCCTTTTTTCCAATTATTGAATCTGTAATGCTAAAAGCTCTTCTTTATTAAGATTATCCTTTTTAAGATAATATTCTCCATGTAGGCACTGTTTTTTTTATTAGCATAACTGGCTTTTGTCCATACATTAATTCAGAAGGAATATAATCAATTACCATGCTATGAATTATACAATCTATCTATAATGCAAATGGTAGTAGCCTTAACCACTAATGTACTTTGCCATTACATGCTTTTATTAATGCCTTAACAATAGATGAATGTCCACGCTCACTCTTCCCATTACCTTCTAGATTATATATTGTTGTCAAAGAAAGTTTAATTTCTATTCTACCAAAGAATTTTTTTGCTTCTTTTGTATCCAATTCACTTCTATCTGTCATGATTTTTTCTATACAACTATAGCAACAAATAATGTCTTCCAACAGAAATCGATGTATACTTTCAGTGCTCTTTGTTCTTAATGCTTGTCCTTCAATCATATTTGATAAATTTTTTACGTGCAAGTACCAAATATTTCATTTGTCCAAGTTCTATAGGCATTGCCACTAAATCCACTATCCACTTATAATATAGTGTTAGAGGATAAGTTGGATGTAATTCATCTCGATGTCAAATGTTAGAATAAAATTGACAAATTTCACATGATCCTATAAAATCAACTACATCTTTATATATGCCTTTTCACCAATATTTTCCTTCAATTTAGTAAAAGTTGTCCATATTCCTCTATGCCCTTCCCACAAACTCTCATGAAATTCCTTGATAATCTTTTGTTGAGCTTCTAAATCACATATCATCCATTGTGGTATTTTTCTTCTTCTCTTTGGATGCTTCCATAAATATCCATCATATTATTGTATTATAATTGCTTATAATATGTAAAATCTATTCAAAATACATAATGTGTTTATAAGTTTTGATACGTGTTAGAATGGTTAGTAAAATAAATTAAAAGCAGTTGGTGTAAGAAAATTTAAATTAAATTTTTATTTAATTTGGTTATGGCTTTTAAATTATATAGAACCTAAATATATGGTATAAAGCCTTGAGAAAAGATTGGAGCCTAAAAATAAACAATTAAACTACTAAAAGGCTTATAAAAAAGGATGAAGATAAATTATGGATGAATGAAGATAAGGGGTGAAGTTCTTCATTCCTATTGGTCAATGGTCATATCCAATAGGCTTTGAGGAGGCTGCTTGCAAGGAAAACAAGGGTTTCAGCAATTTCAGGAAGGCTATTTAAAAATTAAAAACTAAGATTAAAAAACTTATTTTTTGGATTACAATTTTGGTTTAAAAATTGAGAGATTTAGAGTTTTTATGAAAGAGAAGTAAGCACTTGAAGTTAAGGTGTACAAATAGTATATATTGTCACTCTTTTGAGAATTGGAGGAATTGTACAAGAGCTTTTAGAGATCAAGAGGTGTAATTGGAGAGGTGGTTCTGAGATCTACATCTAATAAGGAAAAATTACTACAATTAGAGTTCTAAAGTAGGATATATTGGGAATCAAAGACAATAGACTGAATTCCAAGGCAATAAGTATGCCAATTTGTTGATAGTAATGGGATTTGCTATATCTTGAACTTCTAGATAAATTTTTATCTCAAACTTTCTAAGAAGGTGTATTATTATGCTAAAAAGCTATATACTAGAATTTCATAGTATTTAGGCTTTTAGATTGTGAGATATGAAGAATTTAATACATGGGTGTTTATAAATAAGGATTTGAATTTACTGCTAAAGTTTTGGTAATATCTAAAGATCAGTAAAGGATCAACAGTTGAAATTTGTAGTGATAGTTATCAAAACTATATTAGTACTTCATGTAAATTTAGAATGGATTTAAATAGTTAGATTAAAGATTATGAATTAATGAAGTTTGGAAAAAATTCCCTTTCTATGGGAGAATGAGAGTTTTAGAGCATTTCTTATGTTTTGAATGGTTTGAAGAAATAAGGCTTATATATTGGATGTAATAGCCCTATGAAGAACACTTTATATAAATTTAGGAATTTTTATTATATTTGGATCTTAATTGAGTAATTAGTAGCAGCTGAAAGTCCAATGCTTTTTTGAAGCAAATTCTCTCTACCATGACAACGTAAAAAATATCCATAGGCTTTCTTACAATTTTTTTTTAAATTTTTGATTTGTCCAACCTTCTTGTTGCTTTAAAGTACTTAGATACTTTCTAATATCTTCCCATTCACCTTCATATAAGTCTCTTAAAAATAATTCTAATGGTATATTCAAAGATACATCTTCTTCTTTTGATAATATATTATTATAAAAATTTGCATCCACATCATCTTCCAAATTAATCATATTTTTTTCATCATAATATCTTATCTTTAATAACATATTTGCAACTGAATTATCCTTCCGTGCAATGTGTTTAAATTTTGGATTCAAAGATTTAATATATACTATCTATCTTAATATAGCAATATCAAGAATTAAACAACTTGTAATCATGTCCAGTAAAGGCATACAATTTATTTCTATAACTATTGATGTATCAATCAAATATTATTTTTTATTTTTTATAGTAGTTACTACATCCCATAATTTTCTTTTAATTTGTGTATATGCTCTTTGTCTATTATTCAAAACCTTTTCTTCAAACCGTATTACATATCTATTTTCTTGTTCATCATCTTGTCCAATTGCCCAACCTATTCCAATTGGATTTGCATCAACTATTAATATTACTAATCTTCCACATTTATAAATCATTTTCTTCAAAGTTGGAGGTAAAAAAAGAAGTTCTTTCAATTTTTCCATGGCTTTTCTTTGTTTTTCTTTCCACTTAAATCTTTTATTCTTTCTTAGCAACTCATATAATGGATTTGACACATGTGTAAAATGACATCCAAATATGATTGAAAATGCATGCTCCTAAAAATCTTCTGACTTTTGTAGTGTTTGGATATTTTTTCATCTTTTTAATAATATCAAGCTTTTTAATACTCAGCTTACGTCCATATGATCCACACATGTACCCAATAACCAATATTTCATTTATCTCAAATATAGATTTTGTACCTGATAAGGTCAAATGTACCTCTTCCAACCATGATAAAATCTTTTCACAATCCATAATATGATTTGCAACAAATCTTCTACAACCTTTCTGATCTAATGTCTCATCTTTTTCTTCATCTACACATCCTTTAATTGGAACATCATCTAAGAATGACATAATCTTTTTGGTATAAATTTCCTTAGTACTTTGTTCATTCCATTCATCATATGAGCTACTGAATTAATAGCCCCTTGAGGCAATGTACACATCTTTAATAAATCCAATGGAGTCTTCATAGTAGTTAAATCTCTACTTTGTAATGCCAATTGAAATTGATCATATTTTGAATAAAGATCACCTATCAAATAGATTGCTCTTCAAGCAAATGTCTCTACAAATTCATCCACAATTGGACTTGAATCTATATTTTTAATAATTATTTTATTTATAGATTTCATATTTCATATTAATCTCATTGTTCCATTTTTCTTTGGTATCATAAACCATAGATTTGAATAAGGTATCATAGATAGTTCTAAAACTTCCATTTCAATCTTTTCATTGAATAAGTTTATCAACTTAGATAAATGTGCTCTTGATACTAGAATCAATCGTAAATTCCATGGTTCATGAGGAACAATAAAAATAACCATAGATGCTACAATATTTGAATCAACACATCCAATTTCATGTGCTTCAAATGAAAAAGCCTTTCCATGTTGTGAAAGCATATTTCTAAAGCATTTTTCTTCACATTTTGTCAAAAATCCTTCACATCCAATTTTTAATCCATCTAATGTAGCATCTATAAATTTATACCCTATCTTCCTAGGATGTCTCAAATTTGGTTGTGTAGATGCTCCTCTCACCTTTTCTTCTCAATCTGATGGTAGTGGCAAAGCCATTGGTTTAATCTTTTTTGCCACTAATTTATATTTAGTTTCAACAGGTAACTCTTGGTGACTTAAATTTTCTATAAATTTTTAAATTTCATCATAAAATTTTTTAAAACATACATTGATAACTTTATTATCTCTTCATAATTTACATTGTAATAAATAATTTAAATCTCCTATAGTATCTGCAAATCCTACTTCTTCAAATGCTCTTGAAAAAAATTCATCCTTATTTAATCCTCAATTTATTTTCAAAGTTTTTTTCATATTTTTAATATAATGTTTATCTATTCATTTCATCCTTTCAATAGTTTTAAAAGATAATACACGATCTTGTTTCAATTCAATAAGTTCAATAGATAATGTCATCTTTGTTAAATTCAACGGGAGCATGTCTTCCTCTAACTCATTGTAATCCCGCTTTACAATGGTGTGTGGTAAAAATCATCAAGGTCTTCAAAATTCTCATTTGATAATGGCGTTTCTCTCAACTTATTATGATTTTTTTTATAATCAGCATAAATAGTTAAAAATTGAACAGTTTTCATTTCATCTTGACTTCTTATTCTTACATAGGCTCAACCATCATCCATAATCTTTGTTTCTATTTTTGTGGTAGTAATAAATGGTTGTTCCAATATAATTGAATATATAGACATATCTTGTATAAAAAAATATTGTTCATGAATGACATCTTCTATCACCACCTTTATATTTGGATAAGCTCCATACAATTCTCCCTTTGAATTGTTTGTTAAACTTATCATCCATCTATATTCAATATCAATCTTCCATTTTTTTTTTTTATATAACTCTTTTGATATCAAGTTGATTTTAGAACCATGATCATTTAGTGCTACAATCAGCTCTTCTAATTCTCTTAATTTTATTAAAGTTTCATTGTAGCTCTTGTCCAAAGACTTCAAGAATAATGACTAAAAGCTTGAATACTATCTTCTTTATTTGTAAATTTAACTCGTGAAACATCTCCAACCAATTGCATTTTAATTTCTTTATCTTCATTGCTTTCCATTGCCTTTGTACCTTGTATATTTGATATTACAGTATCACCAATACATTGTCGTTTTCTTTTTATTGTATCAATAATAACTTTATGAAACTCTCATTTTGCAATTCCTAAAATCTTACCAATTGTAAACTCAATCTTTTTACTTAAAATCCGCTCTTCTAATACCTTCTTCAAATTGGTAGCAACCTCAATATCTTATTGTAATTTATAAGCAAGGGCCTTTTCCTTTTCTTTTACAAAATCTCTTTTTTTTATAAGAATATTCTCCATTGTCTCTTTATGCGTAGGATTTTTTTGTTGTCATGCTTTTTCTCCTCTTCTAGTCTTTTTTGATGGTCCTTCATTATTCTCATCTTTTTTTTTTTTTTTTTTCTTATTAATACGTCATGTTGATTCCTTGTAATATGACCATGCACTGATAATCTATCTACTGGATCATTCCATCTAATAATTTGTCAAATATCATTGCCAATGTATTTTAAATCATCTTTGGTAAATTTTCCTCTTTCAACATAACTCATTACACTTATCTACAAAGAACTAGATTCTCCTCGAAATTTAAGATTTATACTTAAACACTTGCTTTGATTTGCTTCCATCCAAAATATTGACGCTTCATTTTTTAAGATTTTAAATGATTCTCTTATAAGTACCTTCATTACTCTTTTATCAAAGTTTGTTTCTAATTTTTCTCCACTCTCCTTTAAATATATCATACTATCTTTAAAAAAAAAAAATTCTTTATATAGTACCTCTATAAAATCTTTACACTCCCTTCTTGAATGATCTATGCCATCACACCACATGCACCTATATACTATACCATCCATTTGTCTAAATTTTTATCTTGTTGATACTTTTAATGATTGGCCCTTTTCTTTAAGTTTTACAAATTTTATTTACAAATCTTTCATCCCTTGTATGATTTCATCAATATCTATTTCTTCTTACTTTGATGTTACTATTGAAGGTTGAAACATTAGTGTAGGATGGTTAGTAGGCAATTTTACATTAGATACTTGCAATGGTCTTTGAATATCCACCCTATCTTTTCTTCTTTCTCTTTTTGCAAGTAATCCTATTACTTCTTCCACTTTCTTATAATTTGATGTCAATCCTTCTTCTTCTTCTTTATCTTCAAGTAAAATTTCTAAATTCTCTTGCAACTCTCCATTAGTTGCTTAAAGAAAAAGCTCTACTTTGCTCCAATCTAATAATAACTTCTCTTTCTTTGACAAATGGAAATACTGCCTTTTAAACTTCCTCAATAATTTTGTCGCTTAAAGATCCTTCTTAGGCCTTTCAATCCATTCAAAAAACATCTTTTTTATAACTCAATGACTGTCTTTAAAAAAATATTTATCCTTTAATGTTTGAAATTTTTTTTTCCATGAACCACCAAATTGTCCTGTATTGGAATTTACATGGCTTCTTATCTCTGGTGCAGTAGCCAATTCAAATAAATGAACCATCTCCTTCTCAGAAACATGCCTCAATTCTATTTTCTTAACATAACACCTTAATTATTTTGTAGTATTCTTCCCTTCAAATTAATCAATCTTGTCCACAATTGCTTGTAATGCCTTATTTGCTATACCTTCTATGTGATCTTTCATTTTTTGTTGTTGCATGAATAAAACAAATGCTTCAAATATGCTTGCAAAGTTAAGATCAAAATATATACCTTGTCTTCTTTTGCTACTTCTCCTTGTTGCTCCACTTGCAACTCCACTAGAAGCTCCAATTGATGCATCATCCATAATTCTTCTTTCAACCCTCTTGTCTTTCTTCTCCATAAGTCAAATAAATCAAAAAAATCCCAATAATCTTTCACCTCAAGCTTTCACATCAGATTCACCAAATTATGTTGTAATACGTGAAGTCTTACTTGAGAATGTTTAGGGCACTTGGCTGTGGAAGATAAAAAAAAAAAAAAAAAAAAAAAAAAACAATAATAAGATCCTAATTCTAATAGAATCCTAAATAACTTCCAATAAACCTTAATAATATTAATCAAGCTTTGACCTAATGTTAAAGAAATTATAAAAAATAAATAAATAAATCATATATTAATTATAAAAAAAATAATATATAAAATAATAATTTTAAAAAATATTAAAAATAGAAATCTTAAAATCCTAATCAATTTCAAATCAAATCCAAAGTCAAATCTTAATCAAATCTTAAATAAAATCTTAATTAAATCCTAAGTCAAATCTTGGTCAAATCCTAAGTCAAATCTTAGTCAAATCTTAAGTCAAATCTTGATCAAATCCTAAGGCAAACCTTGGTCAAATCCTAATCCTAATAAAATCCTAATGAAATCCTAATCAAACATAAAATCTTAAATCCAAACCCTAAATCCTAATTAAATCCTAATCAAGTCCTAAGCAATTCCTAAGGCAATTTTAGAACCTCAATAACTACCAAATAAACTATTAATCTTGATTGAAAATCTACACATGCCTTAACAACTAAGTTAACAACAAACATATCAAATTTGAGGAAGATTGAACTTACTAAAAAAAAAACCCCTATAAATCTGCTCAAGTGTCGGCCGGCCTCCTTCTCTAATCTTGATATCAATATTCCAGCACCTAAACTTCCTATTCTAGCCATTCAATTGCTTTCAAATTTCATACATGTATAAAAAATTAAGTCTTCTATTTGAAAATATAAATTTTATTAAAATATAACTAACAAATTATTCAAAATCTACAAAATCCTAATTGACCCTAAAAACCAAATTTCCAAGATCTGAAGCCACTTAGACCTCAATTATTTATAATTAAACTATTAGATCAGGTTCAAAATTATAGCATAGATTGACAATAATAATATCAACCAATGTACAAAATTATAGCTATAGATCTATTATAAAACTTTTATAATTGCTCAAAGCATAAATCCTATTTTATATCATAAAATCTAAAGTCAACCAAAACAACCTTGATTTTGCAAAGCTCTTCCAAAGTCAACTTTTGATCTAAATCACTCTAAATTAAATCTTATGCAAAATCTTCTAAGCTTGCTTTCTAATCTCACTTTTTTATCTATTAAAAAGCTCTTCATCTATCATAGGTATGTTATTTTGTGCCTCGGGGTTTAATTTCAATCTAGATTCATAATTGGCCCTCTCCAGGTATCAACTCTTAGAAATTTGTGGTGAATTTATTTGAAATCTATTTTCAACTCCTTTTTAAAGATGCATGTATTGTTTATTTTTCTAAAGTACTTTGTTTTGCCTTATTTATGGCCATACAAAGTAATTAGATACTTCTACAAAAGGCAACATTAACACCTTTTGATTTTTGATTTTTTAATGGTTATATTAGTATAAGACACTATATACAGAATGACTACACTAGAAGCACCTTTTAGATAATGACATCATTTTTGAAAAGAATCCACAAATACAAGAAGTTTTTTATCATGGATTTTATAATTGATCTCTATTATTGAAAATTTCTTAGAATGAAAAATTATTAGATGGAATTTATCATCTACTCCCATTTGTGATAACCAAAAAAAAAGTCTGATGCATCTATTTTCATAAAAAATGCCTTAGAAAAGTTGTCACAATACAAGATTGGTATAAAAATAAAAACTATTTTAAAAGCTTCAAACAATACTTTTGCTTCTTTATTCCACTCAAGTTTTTTATTACAAGTTAAGCATCTAAATGGAATTACAACTTAAGAAAAATCTTTGATGAAGATTTGATAATAATTGGCAAATCTCAAAAAGTATTAGACATCCCTTATTATTTTTGGAATCTTCCAATCCATAATTGTATGGATTTTTGTAGGAACCATCTTGAGACCATCATTTGAGATGATATATCTTAAGAAGTCAACTTGAGCAGTATAATATATACACTTTTCTATCGTGGCATATAGCCTTGAATCTTTAAATCTTTGTAACTGTCAAGGACAAGAATTCAACGGAAGCAAATAAGTAGGTGAAAAACACTCTCAAAGAAATATAACAAAATAGAAACAAGATAGTGTATATATTAAAAGAATCTGGAATGGCTATTGCCAAAAGATAAGACACTAAAGACTCTTGAAATCAAACTAGAAACAAGAAAGGAGTTGACAAGAGTGAAGAAGGCTTCACTCTTGTCTCTATTTATACTATCTACTTAAGAGCTAAGTGGCGACGTTCTATAGGACCTCCAACATGTATCCAATTTACAAGACACGTGTCCAAGTTGCAAGACACGTGTCGAACTTGCAGGGCAAGTTTCCTATATGTTCGCCACGTATTTAGCTTGGTCTTCAAGCTACCAACATGTGCGACATGTGGCTAACTTATTGACCAAGTTTCTAATCCAAAAGTCTACTATGGATACTTATAAAGTCAAAGCAGCGTCTATGAAGTTTCTAGGAAGTTTCTCTAAAGATATTATGGAATTAACCTGCTTTTACCTTCTTTTATCTAATTCTATCTGATCATATAGGTGACTATGTATATGTCCGTGACATTATCCCCCCCTTTAAAGGACGAGTTCCACGAGGAGCGGTGATTACATGTGTAGAAAGTCTAAGATGCGGCGAATAGTATTTGCCACATACTCTGATCTTTGTTCTCTTTGAAGGTAATTGATGGGTCCTCTCAGCCATCGATAGTGTCCCATTCCAGGGCGAAAAGACCACCCTGTTATTTGATCATTGTTGTGACCTTCATAACTTCCTTCAAATATCACATCTGGAACACCGTCAGGAGTTGTTCCTATCTCCAATAAAATCACCAAACATCGAGAATCTCTTCCAAGGTCGTGATACCAAACACGTTGTATCTCGCCATCTATTCGAGGAAGAACATGTCGTTCTTGAAGATCTTCATCTCGGTTGCGTCGTCTTGAGGGTTGTGACAATCGCAATGTCTCATCCGGTAGGTCAGCAAATAAAGGCTCTTGAGTCAAATCCGCTGGTTGTTGATTCTCCATCTCCTTAGCATCACAAAATACAAAGAAGCTACAAACAAGGATAGAAAGTTGAATGTTATCTTGCCTACATCTTGTTTCTTTTATAGGAAAAGTCTTCATCTTGGTTTGGATGGATGTTGTTGATGAAAGGTCTCCACCTTCCTCGCTGCATTCGCCAGATTTTTTGCTGGTTCCCATGTGCGCTCACTAATATCGTATCCGTGCTAGTGAACAAGATATTCAACCTATTTCGGCGCCGCCTTGAATCTAAGACTTCTTCTACTTCAAATTCGTCATTATTGTTTACTTCTATAGGAGAAGGTGGCACTTGTCTTCTTCTTGGTATGTTCACTGTCTTATATGGTTCAAGAAGAGACACGTGGAATACAGGGTGGATCTTAATAGACTCACATTAGGTGTAGTAGTATATTTATGGATAATAATTTATTCGAGAAATACGTTGAAAGAGAAATACTTTCTAAAAACAAACGTAAAGGTCAGCGTGGTCTTGATATTGCGACAAGTAAAGTATCTGTTATCGCTCACCGTGGAGTTGTGGTTGTTCCTTTTGATATGCATCAGCGTTTATCTTTTGTCGTTCTTGAGCTTCCTTTAATTGTGCCTTCATTGTTGTATGTAGTTTTGACAAATGATTTACCAAGTCTTTCGCCGCAGGATTGTCAACTTTCGAATAGTCAAAAGTATCAAGTCGTGGATGGTAACCATAATTGGCAAAGAAAGGTGTTTGTTGTGTAGAAGAATGTACCGTATTATTATAAGCAAACTCTGCCAATGGTAAAAGAGTTGTTCAATCATCTTGTTGGTAGTTGATGGTACATCTCAAATACTGTTCCAAGACTTGATTTACGTGCTCCGTTTGTCCATCAGTTTGAGGATGGAAAACTGAAGATAGCTTTATATCCACCTTTAGAATCTTGAAAAGCATTCTCCAAAATCTCGATACAAACTGAGTTCCCCTATCCGATATAATATCCTTAGGTAATCCATGATAGCCGTAGATATTGTCAAAGAAAAGCTTAGCTGTTTCTTTGCCTGTGATAGATTTTTTACATGGTATAAAATATGCCATCTTAGTGAAACGATCTACTATCATGAATATAGAGTCATAAGAACTTGAGTTTGGAAGATCCGTGATAAAATCCATAGACACAGAAGACCATGGTTGTTCTGGAATGGGTAATGGCTGAAGAAGTCCGTAGGGTCGATGGCGAGGAATTTTTGATCTTGAACAAACATCACAAGTCTTTACAAAATCTTTGATTCCCTTCCACATTTGAGGCCACCAAAAATCTCTAGATATCAACTCTAGAGTCTTATTGTACCCAAAATGTCCTGCTGCCGGGAAGTCATGACGAGCTTGAAGAACACGTAATCGTGCTTCACCTTCTGGAACATATAAGCGCCCTTCAAAATAGAGTAGATTTTTCTTGAACTCAAACTTCAAAATATCATGAGACTTAGAAGAATTATTCTTAATTTCATGAATAAGAG
>JAWRVF010001500.1:0-11225 GCA_036785485.1 Physcomitrellopsis africana | reverse complement strand
GTCTTCCATTCATCTTCTTCTTTGATGCGAACCAGATTGTATGCTCCTCATAGATCTATTTTTGTATAGATCTTAGCTTCATTCAGTTGATCAAGAAGTCCGGAGATTAAAGGTAGTGGATACTTGTTCTTGATAGTGATCTTGTTAAGCCCTCGATAATCCACACACATTCGTAACGATCTATCTTTTTTTTTTTCACAAATAGAATTGGAGCTCCTACTGGGGATTTGGAATGGCGTATGAAGTTCTTGGCCAGATTTTCTTCAATATACTTTTT
Source organism: Physcomitrellopsis africana (assembly GCA_036785485.1). Classification (NCBI taxonomy): domain Eukaryota; kingdom Viridiplantae; phylum Streptophyta; class Bryopsida; order Funariales; family Funariaceae; genus Physcomitrellopsis; species Physcomitrellopsis africana. The sequence continues at coordinate 10,948 of JAWRVF010001500.1, read as the reverse complement.
GAGTTCTACCAACTCATTTTGTAATAGACTGTAGATTGGTCCAAATAGAGGTTGAGATCTCTCCTTGAGATCAATTGAACAATCATATGAATGATGCTCTGGAAGGATATCGGCATTTTTCTTCTCAAAAACATCTTGATAATCTTGGTATTGGCTTGGAAAGCCACTTGAAGTGCTTTTACTATCAGAGACGGGTGTGGCATAAATAGCAAAAGTTGATCCTCCTTTTGCTTCATGCATAAAAGCTTTTGCACCTATAAGTACGGGTTTTACTATACTAGACTTATAGCTTTTTACTTAGTCAACGGAAGTGTTAATAACGTTTTGAGAAAAATCAAGTCTACAAGAATTTCAATCTATCTTAGGATTATATTTTTCTAACCATGATAGACCTAAAATAACTGGATTAGATGGAGATTTAATTATGTTAAAGGTTACGTAACTATTATGACCATCTATTGTTACTTTTATAGGGTGAGTCTCATGAGTGACATCTCCAGAAGACAATGGATGACCATCTATGATTTCTACATGTACAGGTTTAGTTTTTTGTACTAGAAGTATTTTACGACTTCTAATAAATTGTTCATCTAAAAAACATGCTGAGGCTCCTGAATCTAATAAAGCAAAGGCTTTGTGGTTTTTAGGTCCTAAATATAGTTCTATTATAAAACAAGGAGAGGGTTCTGAAGAGAGGATAGGACCTTCTTTAGGAATTGTACAAGATTCCAGCTGCACGGTCCCTATTGTAGCTGGACAAATTCGTTTTCCGACATGTTGTCTCCTTTGACCGCCGTACCCCTCATTTTATAGTTGCGTCGTTTCTTTGGGCAATGTTGAGCAGTGTGCTTAGGTTCTCCACAATATAAGCATAATCCTCCCTGGCGACGACGAATCTTTTCTTGCTCAGTAAGAGGTTTGAAATGTACTGCGTCAATTTGCATGTCTTCTACTTCCAAATGTACATTTGATGAAGATGTTGCCATTGAGTAATAACGTTGAGTTTCTCTTGTACGATTCTCGGATTGAAATTCAAAAAGTCGATTGTCACACTTTACAGCAAAATCGATTGCTTGACTCAATGTTTGAGGATCAGGTAAATTGAGCATCAATTTCTTTACTTCATATTGCAATCCATAAAGAAATTGACTGATGAGTGCAGCATCATCCCACTTGATATCGATTGCAAGTTGTCGAAATTGTGAAGCATACACTGTTACAGAGCGGTTTCCTTGTCGTAAAATTTGGATCTTGTTTATTGCAACACAAGCTGCATCGTGTTCACCATACATAGATCAAAACTCCACCAAAATTGTCCAATATGGGATTTCGTTGTTCAAGAAAAGACGAAAACCATGATAATGTAGAACCAGAAAGTAGAGTTCCAATAAACCTTACTTGTGATCCTAGAGTTGGATAGCTTTGCGGTTGAAGTTCAATTGCGAATTGTACTTGATTGATGAACCCTCGAAACTTTGATCTCGTACCATCAAATTTCTCGGGTAAAGCAATTCTTGGTTCTCTGGCGCTTACAGGATGTTCTACAATTGGAGAAGGAATGTGATTTGATGCAGGTGTTGAAGCAGCTTCAATCATCTCTACATCTCCACTTTCTGCTATTCTTGTTCTTCCTTGTGGTGGTAGATTGAATTGATGCATTGCAAGCATTAACTCCCTTAATTGTTCTTGCATTTGTGCCATTGCAGTCTTCATTTCGATAAGCTCTGCCATAATAACACTAAGAAGAAAAGAACTATGTGATATTGCTCAAGGCAAAAGAAAAAGAAAGACTTGATAACAAAGAAAATGCTAAGAACAATATCAATTTAGAAGTGGGTAATCCGCAACTTCTAACACGCTTATGTCTTGTCAAGAGAAAGGGGTAATCCACTCTTATTCAAGAAAAGACAAAGCTCTGATATTATAAGTGTACTCTTGTCAATCTGTCAAGGACAAGAATTCAACGGAAGCAAATAAGTAAGTGAAAAATACTCTCAAAGAAATATAACAAAATAAAAACAAGGTAGTGTATATATTAAAAGAAACTGGAATGGCTATTGCCAAAAGACAAGACACTAAAGACTCTTGAAATCAAACTAGAAACAAGAAAGGAGTTGACAAGAGTGAAGAAGGCTTCACTCTTGTCTCTATTTATATTATCTACTTAAGAGCTAAGTGGCGACGTTCTATAGGACCTCCAACATGTATCCAATTTAGAAGACACGTGTCCAAGTTGCAAGACACGTGTCGAATTTGTAGGGCAAGTTTCCTATATGTTCGCCACGTATTTAGCTTGGTCTTCAAGCTACCAACATGTGCAACATGTGGCTAACTTATTGACCAAGTTTCTAATCCAAAAGTCTACTATGGATACTTATAAAGTCAAAACAGCGTCTATGAAGTTTCTAGGAAGTTTCTCTAAAGATATTATGGAATTAATCTGCTTTTATCTTCTTTTATCTAGTTCTATCTGATCATATAGGTGACTATGTATATGTCCGTGACAGTAACACATGACAAATATGAAGTTCATATCCTTTTTTGTTCATAAAATAGATCAAAATGTTGTCTAAATATTAGATAACAAAAACATCAAGAAATTCACAAAAAAAATTATTTATAAGATGTTGAAAAGCAACTAATCTTTTTGTAAGTCCAAAAGACATGACATTATATACAAAATGCTCATATCTAGTTCAAAATACAATCTTTCATTGATCACCTTTTTTAATACTGACCAAGTTGTATGCTTCTAGTAGATCTATTTTTGTATAAATCTTTGCTTGACTGAGTTGATTAAGAAGTTGTTAATATAAGATAAATATTATCTATTTTTTATGGTAATCTTATTCGGTCCTCAATAATCTATGCACATTTGTAGTAATCTGATTCTTTTCTTCACAAATAAGATAAGAGCTCCTATAGGAGATTTTGAATGGCATATTATCATGCACATAGGATTTATTTTGATAGTTATCTAGATAACATAGATAGATAAAAATAAATATAAGTAGTTTAATTTCATAATATCTTATAGAGAAGCTTCTTAAAAGCTTCACAGATGAATTTCCATCTTTATACATGTCTATAGGTGATTGGTAGATTAGAAATTTGACCAATAAGTTAGCCACATGTCTCACATATTTGTAGCTTATGGATCAAGCTAATTACATGGCATACATATAAAAAACTTGTCTTACAAGTTTGACACATGCCTTGCAAATTAGACACATGTTGGAGATCCTATAGAATATCGCCACATAGCTCTTAGATAGATAATATATATAGAGACAAGAATAAAGCCTTCTTCATTCTTGTCAATTCCTTTCTTATTTCTAGTCTAGCTCAAGAGTCTATAGTTTTCTCGTCTTTTGGCAATAGCCATTCTAATTTTTTTTTAATATACATATTTCTTTATTTTTATTTTTTGTTATGTTTCTTTGAGAGAAGTCTCACTTGTTAATTTTCTTTCATTAAATTCTTGTCCTTGATAGATTGACAAGAGTATACTTACAACATCAAAGCTTAATCTTTTTTTGATTAAGAGTGGATTATTCTTTTTTCTTGATAAGACATAAGTTTATTAGAAGTTGCAGATTATTCTCTTCTAAATTGATATTGTTCTTAGTATTTTATTTGTTCTCAAGCTCTATTTTGCTTTTCTTCTTATCTTAAGCAATATTAGATATTTCTTTCTTTCTTAGTGTTATTATAATAGAGCTCATCAAAATGAAGAGTGCAATGGCACAAATGCAAGAACAATTGAGGAAGCTAATACTTGTAATGCATCAACTCAATCTACCACGACAAAGAAAAACAAGAATAGTAAAAAGTAGAGATATCAAGATGATTGGAATTGCTTCAACATCTATGCCAATTCATGTCCCTTCTCTTATTAAAAAAAACCATTCAAGCACTAGAAAATCAAGAATTACATTATTCAAGAAGTTTGATGGTACAAGATTTAAGTTTCAAAGATTTATCAACTAAGTACAATTGGTAATTGAACTTCAACCTCAAAGTTATCTAGCTCAAGGATCAGAAGTCAAGTTTATTAAAACATTACTTTCAGGTTCTACTTTATTGAGGTTTTCATCTTTCTTTAAACAAGGTGATCCAATATTAGATAATTTGGAGGTATTTTTAATAATTTTAATCTATATATAGAAAATATGATGCATCTTATATTGCAACCAACAAGATCCAAATCTTCTAACAAGACAATCGATCAATGACATTATATGCTTCACAATTTTGACAAATAGCGATTGATATTAAAAGATATGATGCTGCTTTCATCAACCAATTTTTTTACAAATTATAATATAAGGTAAAAAAATTGATGCTCAACTTATCTAATCTTCAAACATTGAGTCAAGCTATTGACTTTGCTCTAAAAAGTGACAATTGACTTTGCTTTGAAAAGTGATAATTGACTTTTTGAATTTTGATCCGAGAATCATATAAGAGAGCTTTAATGTTATTATAATTCAATGACAATACCAACATCTTCTTAATATGTACATTTGAAAATAGAAGACATGTAAATTGACACAATACATTATAAATCTCTTGCTGAACAAAAAAAATTTGTTATTGTCAAGAAGAACTATGCTTATATTGTAGTGAACCTAAGCATAGTGTTTAATATTATCCAAAGAAATAACATAACAACAAAATGAGGAGCATGGATATCAAAGAAGATGATATGTTGAAAAACAAATTTGTCCAACTATAATAGAGACTGTGCAGCTGGAATCCTTTATAATTCCTAGTGAAGGTCCTATTCTCTCCCTTCAATCCTTTCCTTGTTTTACAATAGATGTATATTTAGGATCTAAAAATCATAGAACCTCTGCCTTACTAGATTTAGAAGTCTCAATATGTTTTCTAGATGAAGAATTTGTTAAAAGTTATAGAATATCTTTAATATAAAAAATTAAATTTGTATATATAGAAGTCATAAATGGTTGTCCGTTGTCTTCCAAAGATATTATTTTTGAAATCCTTCCTATAAATATAACAATAGATAGTCATAATAAGTATATAATCTTTAATATAACTAAATCTCTTTTTAATCTAGTTATTTTAGATTAATCATGGTTAAAAAAGTACAATCCTCAAATAGATTGGATTTTTTATAGTCTTGATTTTTTTGAAAGTATATCTAAGAGTGTCGTTAATCATGTAGAAAATTATAAGTCTAATACAACCAAACTTGTATTTTTAGGTACAAGAGCTTTCTACCATGCTACAAAAAAAGGATTACCATGTGTCATTTATGTCGCACCTGCTTTTAATGGTGGAAAGATATCAAGTGGCATTCCAAGCCAATATCAAGATTTTCAAGATATATTTGAAAAAAAAAATACAAATATTCATCTAGAATATTGTCCCTATGACGGCTCAATTGATCTTCAAGAAGGAGCACAATTGTCTTTTGGATCAATCTATAGTCTATCACAAAATAAGTTGGCTAAATTCAAGGAGTATATTGAAAAAAACCTAGCTAAGAACTTCATATACCATTCCAAATTTCCAACAAGAGCTCCAATTCTATTTGTAAAGAAAAATGATAGATCATTGTGGATGTGTGTAGATTATCAAGGACTTAATAAGATTACTATCAAGAATAGATATCCATAATCTTTAATATTTAAACTCCTTGATCAATTGAATCAAGCTAAGATCTATACAAAAATAGATCTATGAGGAGCATACAATCTAGTACGCATCAAAGAAGGAGATGAATGGAGGACTGTATTTTGAACCAGGTACAGACATTTTGAATATAATGTCATACCTTTTGGACTTACAAATATACCAACAGCTTTCCAACATCTAATGAATGATGTCTTTTGAGAATTTTTGGACAACTTTGTTATCTATTATTTAGATGATATCTTGATTTATTCTAAGAATTCAAAAAAATATGAATTTTATGTTTATCGTGTATTACAAAAATTAAGAGATGCGAGACTCTATACTAAGATAGAAAAGTATGTATTTCATACTATTCAAGTTGACTTTTTAGGATACATTATTTTGAATAATGGACTTATGATGGACCCTAAGAAGGTTCAAACTAGTATAGATTGGAAGATCTTAAAAATTATAAGAGATGTTCAATGCTTTTAGGAATTTGCCAACTACTATTGGATCTTCATTAAGGATTTCTTTCAAGTTGCAATTCCACTCACACGTTGTCGTGATGCACTTATGACAAGTGCATCAAAATCAAATAAGTATGTTCTAAAAGTGCAATATATATAAGGTTAAATTAGAATTAGTTCAAAAAATATAATGTGAACAAGATTATTTTAGAACTAATTCTAAAATTATAGTATAAATAGAAATAAATTATAGCTAATTCTAAAAATATAGTGTGAATAAGGTTAATTTAGAAGTAATTCTAAAATTGATGTATGAACAGGGATAAATTATAGCTAGTTCTAAAAATACAGTGTGAATAGGGATAAATTAGAATTAGTTCAAAAATTATAATGTGAATAAGATTAATTTAGAACTAGTTCAAATTACAATATGAACAAGGATAAATTATAGCTAGTTCTAAAATTACAGTGTGAATAGAAAATCTAAGGATTTTAGGATATCGAATAAGAAATCTCTGGATTTCAGGATATCAGATAGGAAATCTCAAGATTCCAAGGTATCGGATAGAAAATCTCAGGATTCTAAGGTATCGGATAGAAAATCTAAGGATTTCAAAATATCAAACAAAGAATCTCAAGATTCCTCGGATATCAATCAAAGAATTTTAGGGTTTAGGAATACCTAATATCCAAGTATCAATCGGATATCAAACAAGTATCAAGCAAGTATTAGCAAATATTGGATATTGTCCGGATATTAACTAAAATTACCTATTTAAACCCTTTTAGGGTTGAAAATAATTTTTTTTTTTCTTCTCAAATTTTTTTTTGTGAGTTGGATCTTGCTCCGAAGGAATCTCCAAAAGAATCTCCAATAAAATTTGAGGATTTTGAGAAGGAATCTCAAAAAGAATCTCAGAGGTAATTTTAGGATTTTGATAGAGAATCTCAAAAAAAATCTCTAGAAAAAAATCTTAGAATTTCGAGAGGGAATCTCAAAGGAAATCTCAGAGGGAATCTCAAAGAGAATCTCAGAGGGAATCTCAAAAGAAATCTTAGGATTTCGAGAAGAAATCTCAGAGAGAATCTTAGAGAGAATCTTAGAATTTCGAGAAGAAATCTCAAAGGAAATCTTCGTGAAAATCTAAGGATTTTTATAAGAAATCTCAGAGAGAATCTCAGAAAAAATCCCTAAAGGAATCTCCAAGAAAATTTTAGAATTATATTAAAGAATCTTTGAAAGAATCTTTGAAGGAATCTCTTAGGAAATCTTAGGGTTTTGATAGAAAATCTTTGAAGAAATCTTTGAAAGAATTTTAGAATTTTAACAAGGAATCTTCAAAAAAATCTTATGGTTTTGATAGAGAATCTTCGAAAGAATCTCCAAAAAAATCTTAGGATTTTGATAAGAAAGTTCCAAAAGAATCTTTAAAAGAATCTTAGGATTTTGATAAAGAATCTTTGAAGGAATATTTGAAAGAATCTTAGAATAATTTAAAGATTTTAAATAAGAAATCTTTGAAAGAATCTTTAAAAGAATCTTTAGGGAGTGAAAAGGATTTAACCAAAAAATTGTTGAAGAAACAAAAGGATATTTGAAGGAAATCACAAGGATATAAATACATATACTTCACTAGTCCTCTTTTTCTTCACTTAATAGGCAGCCAAAATCCCAGCAATTTCTTGAAGAAGGCTCTCTCCTTCAAATCACGACACTTGGTGCTTCCATTGAGAGATTCTTTAAGGCTATTAAAGTGTTAACAAAATGGAGGAAATAAGAGGATCTGGGAATGCTGAGGAGATGTTGAAGGCATTTTTTAAATATTAGAAAAGCAATCACAAGAGCAATTGAGGATGCAACATGTGCAAATGGAAGAGAAAAATGCTTCTAAAGCTTTACAGTTTGTCATCAATCAAGCAAGGAGATTCAAAAGAAGAAACATATCCAGGTATCTCAAAATCTATGTGAGTGAAATAGAAATATATCAAATTTCTTATAGAAGGATGTGTTTGAATTTTATACTTGCTTGCGTTCCTGAAATCAAAGAAAGAATCAAAGGTTTGTATAGAGATGATATAAACTCTTGGGATGAATATGAAGAAATTTTAAGGGAAGAATTTCTTGAAGAGGATTCAGAAAGGGTGACCAAGAGAACATTCTTGAAATAGATAGAACAACAACTTGGGAAGCAAATGGGTCCTAAAGAATTGCTTGGAGAATTTGAAAGGAAATTTTTCCAGCTTCCTATAGCAGATAGGCAGTTGCTAGATGATAGGAAGGTGGAGTTTTTTCTACAAGCAGTTGATGGGGATTTACAAGATAAGTTGTTTTTACTTCTAGTTAATAGAAGTGGCAAGGGAGGCCTTACTAATGACTGGAAATAAGTTAATGAAGCTGTGGCGACAATCATGGAGCAGCGGAGGATAAAGGCTAAAAGAGGTATAGTTGTAGAGTCAAGAATGGCTCCTATTTCTATCCCAGTAGCTCCAACAATTTTTATTGATTCAGTATTAGTTCCAAAAGAAGGTGTTCCCGATGAAACTCTCAAAGAACTTATGAAGAATATGAAAGAACTAAGGGTCAAGTTCAATGAATTGGAAAAAAGGGAAAGATTGAGTTCTCCTAAATTTCCAACAAAAACAAAGAAATGGCTGAAGAGATGTATGTATTGTGACAATGAAGATTATGACAAGAGGAATTGCTCAGCCTACAAAGAGGATTTGAAAAAAAGAATAATCTTCTTCAAAGAAGGTAAATTAAGACTTATTACAATTGGAGAACCTGTTGAATTAAATTTTGGCAAAGGTGGAATGAAAAAACTTGGGTAAGACTACATTGGGAGTTCTAGTGGTGCATCTAAGATTAAAGAAGCAAGTGTCTTGGACACAAAATACAAACTAGAAATCTAAACAAGAAGTTCACGAAGAACTGGAAAGAACTAAATTAATGCAGATGAGTACAAGGCCAACACCAGAGAAGTGAGCTAGAGCTCCAAGAGATGTGTTGTCGAGACTGAAGAACCCTTCAGCCTCGACTCCTATATATACTACCAAATAGGAAACTTCTCGAGCTTCTTCCGCTAAACTAGGAAGCTTCTCAAGCGACTTCTACTTAACCAGGAAGCTTCTCAAGCAACTTCCTAGAATCTAATAGAATATTCTAAGAATATTCTAAGAATCTTCTAGAACCTTCTAAGAGAATCTTTAAAAAATCTTCTAGGAATCTTCATAGAATATTCTAAAGAATCTTCAAGGAATATTCTAGGGTGTTCCAAAGACTTGCTTCTAGAATGTTCTAGAAGCTTGTCTCTAGAAGGTTCTAAAGACTATGTCTCTAACATTACCCCTTCCTTTAGCTTCGAGGTCTCCGAGAAGCAATGTTGTTTGTCGGTTAGAACAATCGCAAGAAAATAAAGATCTGTCGCATAACGTTTGCAATGAATTCCAATTGCTGTTCGTGAAGCAAGTGGTTCAACGGCCCTTGAAGCCAACGGTAGTGGCCCACGCCTTCCACTTCTGACCAAGCATGAACTTCCGTGTCCTCATTGTGAAATTGTCCTGCAAACACACCTTCTGGCTGACCATCGTAAGCAGGCTCAATCTCAAATACTATCACCAGCAATCGGTTACTCGGTATCCTCCGTCATTGTCGTGGTGCAAGCGGTTCTTCATCTCGAGGTCGCCTTCGTGAGCTAGTCGGTTGAGATAACACGATTGGCATAGTATCTCTCTCTTGGCTATCCATGTCGGGAAATCAAACTCTGGCTACTAGAAAAAGTTCTCTATCTTGGAGAATATAACTTATCAACTGTGAGTTTTGGTGGTGCTCTCCCCTCTTTTATGTTCTCGGATGAGTAAGCTTCAAGAAAAAGTTATCATTGAACTAGCTTAGGTTTATGAGGATATCGTCGATGAAACTCCTGTACCTTTTGCGACGCATTGGCAAGATTTTCGGCTGGCTCCCACGTTCGTTCATTATTGTTGTAGCCGCACCAATGAACAAGATACTCCAACTTGCCCCACCTTCGCCGTGAATCCAGCACCTTTTCGACCTCGTATTCCTCGTGGTTCTCAATTTCAATGCTAGGTGGCGGATGTTGTGTTCTTCCAGGAAAGGATGACTCTCGATAAGATTCCAACAAAGAAACATGAAAGACAGGGTGTACCTTCATAGCAGCTGGTAGCTCCAGACGATATGCCACTGGATTGATTTGCCTCTGGATGACAAATGGTCTCAATCTTCGGTAGTCCAACTTATCACAAGGCCTTGTCGTCTTAATATTTCGTCGAAGTAACCATACTTTATCTCCAACCTTGAAAGCAGGTGCCTCATTCCGAGATCTATCTGCGGTCGCCTTGTAGGACTCTTGTGCAGCTTGCAATTGAAGTTTCAACGTGGCTTGAAATTCTGATAACCGCTTTGCAATTCCTTCAGCTGCCGGATTGATATTTGTTGATGGACTCAATAAGTCAAGTTTCGGATGGTATCCATAGTTGGAAAAGAATGGTGTTTGTTGAGTCGACGCATGAAATGTGTTGTTGTAAGCAAACTCGGCAAGCGATAGATATGCGGTCCAATCGTCCTGCTGATAGTTGATGCTGCACCGTAGATACTGTTCCAAGACTTGATTGACCCGTTCTGTTTGGCCGTCAGTTTGGGGATGGAAAGCCGAAGAAAGTTTGATATCCACTTTCAATGCCTCAAAGAGAGATCTCTAAAACTTGGATACGAACTGAGTCCCTCGATCCGACACGATATCATCTGGTAGGCCATGATAACGATATACATTATCGAGGAAGAGCCTTGCAGTGTCTTTGCTTGAAGATGTCTTCTT
>JAWRVF010001499.1:0-64470 GCA_036785485.1 Physcomitrellopsis africana | reverse complement strand
AAGTTTATAATAATCTAATTTGGCACAAGGACTATTAATTTTGATATTACAACAAAATAATTATATCTTATGACAAATTGAGAATTGAAGTTGCTTCTTTTGATAGACATCTATGTTGATCTTTTGTTGTCTTTGAGCTTCTTTTAATTGTATTTTTATTGTTGTATATAATTTTAACAAAGAATATATCAAAAATTTTATTGCAATATTATCAATTTTTAAAAATTTAAAATTATCATTTCATGGATGATAATTATAATTAATATAAAATGGTGATTATTAAATAAAAGAATATATCATATTATTGTAAGCAAAGTTTGCTAATGGTAAAAAAATTGTCCAATTATTTTGATGGTAGTTGATGATACATCACAAATACTGCTCTAATATTTGATTACTCACTTTATTTATCTTTTAGTTTAAAGATGAAAGACTAATGATAGTTTTATATCCACCTTCAATATCTTAAAAAGAGTTCTCCAAAATTTGGATACAAATTGAGTCCCTTTATTTGATACAATATCTTTTGATAGTCTATAATAACAATAGATGTTGTCAAGAAAAAGCTTAGTTGTTTCTTTACTTATAATAGTTTTAATATATGATATAAAATATACCATCTTGGTGAAGCAATCTACTATCACAAATACAAAATTATAAGAGTTTGAAATTAGGAGATTTATAATAAAATCCATAGAAACAAATAACTATAATTATTTTAATATATATAATGGTTGGAAAAATCCATAAGATCAATGACAAAGAATCTTTGATCTTGAATAAGTATCACATGATTGTACAAAATCTTTTATTGCCTTTCATATTTTTGACCACCAAAAATCTCTTCAAATTAACTTCAAATTCTTATTATATCCAAAACATCATACTATAGGAAAATCATGACTAGCATGACGAGCACATAATTATGCTTCATCTTCTGGAACATATAAATATTATTCAATATATAGAAGATTGTCTTTGAATTCAAACATAGAAGTATCATAAGATTTAAAAGATTTTTTTTTTAATATTATATATAAGAGAGTCTAAGGACATACTTAAATAAATTTGATAAAAAAATATTGAATCAATTGGTATTATTGATTTTATAGCTTAAAGATGAAATTGCTCAAGTTTCAAAAGAACTATTTGTTATTGATTATAAGCTATTTTTTCTTCTTTTGGTACAAGATAAGAATATTTAGACAAGGCATTTAAAAATCCTTGTTTTTTTTTACTATTAAATAATATTAAATAAAAATCTTAATAAAAACATACTCTAATGGATTTGGCAATGATTCAAAATATGTATTCATATAAAATACTCTAAATTCTTTTTATTAATATAAATTATCATTAGACTAAAAATACTTTTTATATAATGATGTCTTTCTTGAAATGAATCCATAATTGCAAATTTTTTTTTTTTTTTTTTTTTTTTTTTTTAAAATCTTATAATTGATCTTTGTTATTGAAAAAAATTTTGAATGAAAAGCTACATGGTGAAGTTTGTCATCCACTCCTATTTATGATAATACTTCAACCAATGCAAAGTTTAATGTATCTATTTCTATTAAAAATAGCTTTAAAAAATTGACTCAATATAAGATTGGTGTTATAATAAAAGTTATCTTTAAAGCTTGAAATATTATTTTAACCTCTTTATTCTATTCAAATTTTTTTTATTAGTCAAATATATAAGTAGAATTGTAACTTAAAAATTTATTAAAATTAAAATTTAATAATAATTGATAAATCTTAAAAAATATTAAATATTTTTTATTATTTTTAAAATTTTTTAATCTATGATAGTTTGAACTTTCTTTGAATCTATCACAAGACTATTATTTGAAATGATGTATCTTAAAAAATTGACTTGAATTGTGTGAAATATATATATTTTTTATCTTGGTATATAATTTTATATCTTTAAATTTTTATAACATATAAAAAATATGTTATTTATATTTTTTTATATTTTAAAAATAAATCAAAATATCATTTAAATAACAATCAATAAAATATTTTAGATATTCTTAAAAAACATTATTTATTAGATGTTAAAAAGTAGTTGGAATATTTGTAAGTCCAAAAGGTATGACATTATATTTGAAATATTTATACTTGGTTCAAAAAGCAGTCTACTATTTATCTCTTTCTTTAATATATATTAGATTGTATACTCCTCAAAGATCTATTTTGGTATAGATCTTGGCTTGATTTAGTTGATTAAAGAAATCCAAATATTAAAAGTAGAAGAAATCAATTCTTGATAGTTATCTTATTAAGCCCTTGATAATCCATACACATCCATAATAATCTATATTTTTTTTTTATTAACAAGATTGAAGTTCTTGTTGGATATTTTGAATGGCAAATGAAGTTTTTGGCTAAATTCTTATTATTATATTTTAAAAATAAAACCAATTCATTTTACAATAAGCTATAGATAGGTCCAAATGACAATTGAACTCTTTTTTGAAGATCAATTAAGCTATTATAAAGACAATGCTTTAACAAAATATTTATATTTTTTTAAAAAATATATTTTGATATTTTTTTATATTATATTGGATGATTTTTTAATGTCTTTTCACCATTAGAAATAGGTGTTGTATAAATAAAAAATAACAATCCTTCTTTTATAATGTACATAAATATTTTTGCTTCCACAAATAAAAATTTGGTTGTTTTAGACTTATGATCTATTATTTAATTAGAGATGTCTTTAAATATATTATTAAAAAAATTAAAATTACAAGTGATTTAATTTATTTGGAGGTTATATATTTTTAACGACAATGGATCCAAATTAATTAGATTAATATGAGATTTAATAATATTAAATATTATTAAGCTATTATGGCCATTTGTTGTTACATCTATAGAAATGGTTTCATAAATAACATCTTTAAAAGACAAAGTTCAACCATCTATGACTTTTATATGTGTCAATTTAGCTTTTTATATTAATGATATTTTATAACTTTCAACAAATGTTTTATCTAAAAAAAATAAGCTAAGGCACCTAAATCTAATGAGGCAAAAAACTTATGATTTTTAGTTCCTAAATAAATGTCTATCATAAAATAAGGAGAGGATTTTGAAGAAAGTATATAACCTTTACAAGATATTCTAATTCTATGGTTCTTATTGTAATTAGAAAAATTTACTTTTTGATATATTATTTTCTTTAACAACTATGCTCCTCATTTTGTAATTGCATTGCTTCTTAGAAAAATATTGAGCAATGTGTTTAAGCTCTTTACAATATAAACACAATCCTTCTTCACAGCATTGAGATTTTTCTTGTTTAAGAAGAGATTTGAAGCATAGTGCATTAATTTCCACATCTTCCACTTTAGAATGTATATTTTGAAAATGTATTGGTATAGTAAATAAATTATAATGATCTTGTAGCATACTTATATAATTTTTAAATTGAAATTTAAAAAGTCAATTATCACACTTTATAGTTAATTCAATTGCTTGACTTAATATTTGAAAATCATGTAAGTTCAACATCAATTTCTTTACTTCATATTACAATCCATAAAAAAATTGGTTGATAAGTGCAACATTGTTCTATTTGATATAAGTTACCAATTGTTAAAATTATAAAGCATATAATGATATTAAATAATTTTTTTAGCATAAGATCTAAATTTTATTAGTTGCAATACAAACCACATTATGCCTTCCATACATAGATAAAAGTTTTGCCAAAAAAACCTTCAAGTTGTTTAATATTGAATCATGTCATTTAAAAAAGGTAAAAAGGTTAAGATAGAATTTAAAAATAATGTTTAAATTAACTCAACTTGTGATCCTAGGATTAAGTAGCTTTGAGGTTGAAGCTTAATTGCCAATTACATTTGATTGATAAATCTTCAAAACTTTAAACTTGTATCATCAAACTTCTTAAGTAAGGCAATTTTTGATTATTTGAGAATAGTAGTGATGCTTATAAGATGCTTTATTATAAGAGAAGTTATTGATATAGGTGTAGATGTTGAAGTAGCTCTAATCATCTCTATATCATTTCAAACCACTCTTGATGGTGCTTATTGTAATAAAATGAGTTGATACATTGCAAGTATTAATTTTCTAATTTGTTCTTATATTTGTGCTATTGCACCCTTTATTTGTATAAACTTAGTCATAATTACACAATAAAAAAAAATATATCTTATATTATTTATGACAAGATGTAGAGAAGGATCAAGAATAAGAAAAAAATTCTAAAAATAATATCAATTTAGAAGTGGATAATCCACAACTTCTAATATACTTATATTTTGTCAAGAAAAAAAATCTATTTTTAATCAAGAAAGATAAAACTTTAATATTATAAGTATATTCTTACCAATTTCTCAAGAAAGAACTTAAAGGATATAAATAAATTAACAAGATATAAATAAATTAACAAGATATACATCAAAGAGAGATGGCAAAAAATAAATAAATAAATGAAATATATATATTCAAGAAAAAATTGGAATGGCTATTACCAAAGACAAAAAATCTAGAGATTGTTGAAACTAGATTAAAAGCAAAAAAGACATTATTAAGAGTGAAGAAGGCCTCATTTTTTCTTCCATGTATACTATCTAACTAAAAAGCTATGTAATAATGCCCTGTAAGCCTTATATCAAGTATCCAACTTGCAAAATATGTATCTAAATTGTAAGACAAGTTTCTTAGGTGTGTGACACATAACCAACTTGTTGGCCAAGCTTTCACCTTGTTAATTATCTATAAATATATATAAGATCAAATCTATGTCTATGAAGCTTTGCAACAAGATATTAGCAGTTTAACTTATTTTTGTTTATTTCTATAATTTTGCTTATTTAAATAAATATACTAATAATTATAAATATCTATGACATCTTTTGAATTATAAGAACTTTAAGGTATATTGAAGTCCTTCCAAACTAAAATGTCTATAATATTTTCAAATTGAAATTCACGTAATACAACAGTACTTTTTATTGTTGCAACAAAATAATTTATCTTCATATGTAAGGAGATAGAAGTTGTAAATATTGCATAGATAATTCCATTAAAACACACATAGATATAAAAGACCTTAAGCAATAGATTATAATTATTTCTACTAAAGAATAAAGAATATAATATTATTGTCTTAAGAGAGGCTCAATTCAAGCAATGCTAATTTGTTAGTACTGTTGATAATATTTAGCACAATGTTATAAACAATGCTCATTTTTGGATGTATTTGTGCATCATATGTGCTAACTTTGTTAATTTTTTTTCTTAGTCTTTAAACTGTGTTGTACTTTGGATAAGCATATTATTAAGTTTAAGAAAATCAAAAAAATTAAACTCAATATATACAAAAATAGGATCAAATTCTACTTTCAATTAAAATATTTAAATTGGAATATTCATTGCAAGCAACTTTTGCTCTAACTTGCATATTCTATCACATTCAATTGTATTATTCTCAGAAATGGTGTTCAAAACTAAGTTCTATTGATGGTTTTTAGAAGATTTTTTATTATTATCAAGTATAATTTTTTTATTTTATATATGGCATGTTATAATATAATCAATTTTATAAAGCTTTGTTATCCCATAATTGATAGAATTGTCATATATTAGAATATTCTTCTTTATTCAAAAATTACATTTTGTTATTCAAAAATTATAGATGTATTATAACATTATAATTCCAAAATCTACTCTTTGACATCAAAAGATATCCTCTATTATATCTTTTGCTTGCTTCCATCTATCCATGTATATCTTTAATCCTATTTCATGTCAAGAAGCTTCTTATAGGATTGTACATCAAATAATCTATATTTTTAGAAACAATAATATCTCCACATCTACATATTCATACAAACAAATAATTATAGTGAAGCAATAAAGGGGAGAAAAAAAATGGATATTTATTTTTGCATGCAAAATCATGATTTAAGAGCAAAATATATGGAATTTTATTAAATAATTGCCTAAATTGCCAAAACAATCATATGATTTAACTAAATTGTTAAAATAGTCATATGATATGACATAGCAAAATTAATTTTATTATATTTTGATATCATCACTATATTCTTATACAAATGCATGTATTTTGAAGAGATTTTGTGATTTTATTAACAATATTCTTATATTATTGTTTTAAACTTTGGCCTTGTTAAATTATTATTATTATTATTATTATTATTATTATTTTCTACTTAATATATGCATTAGAATAAAAAATATTTTATATTATATATATATCCTCTCTATTTGAAGTACTTTGATGTATTTTATTTTATAAAATAAAAAAGATGCTAAAACCTTCATATGATTATATTATATTATATTATTTGATCTTTATATTTAATAATTGATGTCTTTATTAATATTATATTTTACTTCTTATTAGACTTTTTTGTGATATTTTAGCTATATTATTAAGTATTATTAGTAATTTTTATTTTAAATAGTTATTTACTTATTTTTAATATAAAAATATATTTTATATCATATTTTAAATAATATCTAACAGAATTTTGTAGTAGTTGAATTATTTGCTTATATCCAAAGTATTTTTTATTCTTATTAAGAGACTTTAATAATGATATATGTATTGCTTAGTAAACTTTGAGTTTTGGTAGTAGCTCCAACTTGTAGGTGTCTATAAAAACAATCTTTATACTTCTTTTAAAAACTTTAATTTTGCATAAGATCTTTAGACAATTTTGTAGCTCTTATCATAGTACTACAAAAACTAATTAAACTTTAACCTAAGCATGCAACACACATATTCATTTAATTTTCTAAACTCAATTGTTTATAATTTAGTATAATTTAAAATTTGTTATTCTAATTAGTTTATTTTAAATTAAATATTATTTTTTATTTTTATATAAGATTATATAATAAAACTACCTTATTATTAATGTACATATAATAAATGGTATTACATTCTAAAATCATACATTTATTTATTTTTAAATCTTTAGGATATATTTTAATTCTTATCTTATATCTTAATGATAATATTATAAATTATTAAAAATATTTTACATTTTTTTAAAATTTGTCTTAGAAAGTACTTTAAAAGATATTTAGATACCACTTGGGAGCCTTCTTTTTCATCTATAATTGCAATAAGAACTAAATTGCAATGATATTTTAATTTATTAATTATAATTTCTTAAATAAAATATTATTGTATATAACTTTATATTTTTTATACTATAATATTTTTTTATTTTTAAAATTTAGCTATAAAAATTATGAATATTCTAAAATAATTATAATCTATATAAATATCTAATAAAAATCTTTTACTATTGGCATAATTTGATTTCAAATGACATGCTACCTCCTAAATCAAAGGATCAAATAGGACCATTTAGAACAAAAATTAATTATTCTCTAATAGTGGTTTTAAATTTTTGTATATCAATTCAAATGATTCTTAGAAAATATGTAATTTACTATGCTTAGGGCTACTAAAAATAAAAGTGTATCAAATAAACAAGCAATTTAGATTACTCTTCTATAGTATTAAACTAATAAAATTGTAAAAAAATAACTTTATAATTTTTCAAAGATAGAAGAAATGTCAATGAAAGGCTTTTTTAAAACAACTTAGATAGCTTCATAAATAACAATTAAAAAATAATACAGAAGTAAATAGATAATACTAACTTCTTTCACAAACAAATAGAAGACTTGATGTTTAATTTCAAAATGTATTATTAATATTCTTGGATAGATTTCTTGAGATATATAATAAAATTTGGAAGAAAATTTACTTTTTAAAGTTAATAATATTAATATTTAAACAAAACCAAATGAAGTTTAATCACGGATTCTAATTTGTTCTTCAATTAAAAAAATATTTTGCTTTGTCTTATAACTTGCAAAGCTACAATTTTAATATGGCTTGTATAATACAAAAGTGTTGTAGTAAATGTAAAGAGAGCCAAAATTTATACAAACATACCCACCTAATACTTTTTATATGTGCCAATTAAATAAGAAATAATATTTTACATATTTTAGGAATATATTTAAATAAGAAAGATATAAGAGTATGTTATATTTTCCTACATAAACTAGTCTTGAGGCTAACACGTTGGAAACCAAAAAAGCCTTTTTATGGCAAAAAATGATCTTTGTTAGTAATCTTTTGCCTAAATTTAAAAGATTTAGTACCATATGGCTCTTGTTTTAGGAGCTTTGTATGTGGACCATTTGGACCCAACGCAACACCTTCATATTTGAAAATAAAACATGAAAGAATTTACATACAAGAAAAATTATTTGGTCCAACTTAATTAAGTACAACTATATGTTGTAAAAAATTACTTGTAATATGATAGATAAATTACTGAATAACTAAGAAACATTTCTCAGAAGATGAAATAAGACACAAATAAAAAAATATATATGTTAAAAGTTAGAACAAACATGTTTATCAAATAAAATCATAAAGTTCTACAAAGCGGGTTGATCATTCATGGTTTTTCTTAGTTTTGGTCTTATTCCTAGTTTATATATATAAAAGGCAGCCTTGCAAAACACATACTTAAGCAAAGCATCGGGTACACCCTATACAGTGTCAAAAATAAACATATATAGTGTCATAAAATATGAACACAAATCAGGAATGATAGATTCCAGGGGAGGTTTCAGAAAGCGGGGTAGTGACGATGAAGTGAAGGTGTGATAAGACAAGACAGAAGGTGACGGATTCCAGCGACGGGCCGACTCAGATGCCGCGACCAGCATGCTCGTCTATCCAGAGCGAGAGCGCTGGGGCCAAGGGGAATCGGAACATGCGAGGAAAAGCGGACCAGGCGACTGTTCTAGGTCCGAACGGGGCCTGGAACTCTCCGGAAACTCCCTCCAGCCTCGTTCTGGACATGGCCAGCCATCATCTTCCCTTCCATCGCCGCTCGCCTCCCTGCACCCCCAAATTCCCATTCTCCGCGCACTCTCGATTCACGCCACGATCGCCGCGCGCCTCTCACGTTTCCTCTCTTGTGATTCTCCCCTCAGGTACCCTCTCCCCATTCCTCGATCGTCGCGTGTTTGCATGTCTGGAACTGACCTGCACCGCCACTAGCTTCGTTGCTTAGCCACTGTTTTTTTTGACGATTCTTGTGTCGCGATTGTGGTAGGGAAGAGGGAATCGTGATTGGTGTAGCTAGGTTGATTGAGGGTGGAAGAGTAATGTGTGGAGATGGGGTTGTGAACTTGCTTTTTTTATTTTTTTGCTCGTCTTGGGTTGGGCTTCAAGAGGGCAGAGGTTTGAGAGGCGGTTTTAGTTGATTGGGTGGTGGGGTACTCTGGAGGATTGGGATATACTCCAATTTTCAAGGTGTAATGAGGAACTGGGGTTTAGGGTTCTCTGTCATGTAATGTTGTCGATTGAGTCTCGTGTTTGGCTTAATACAGGAATTGGATTGGTATTGAATTGCGAACTCGTCAAGATTGTTTGTGTCGTGTGTCTGCTTCACCTACTGAAGCAATTGTAGGAATTTAGGTGGTTTCGATGAACGTTTCGGTTTGTGCGTGGTCATGAAGCGCATTCAAGCCAATCGGTCGAAGTTTTTAGTCGGGTATTGTTGTCGCTGTTTTTTTTTTTTTTTTTTTTTTTTTTTTCTCCTTGTATAGAGGTTTTATATTCAGGTGATGCAGGAGCGGTGTACACGCATAGTAGAGCACCATGGCGGTGATGGAGTGTGCATCCCGAGCTACATTTGTGATTGCCGCAGCAAACGCCGCACCATGTGATTTTAAATGGCGCATGAATGCTTCCCTCCTGCCTCCCCATCTATGTTGTCCAAAAGTTGTTCGCCTTTCAAGTGTCCATACACCCCGTGCGTCAATCTTGGGCGGAGCGAGATGCAATATCAAGCTTTCAGGTGCTTATTGTATTGCCTGTTGTGTCAAATTCTTTGCTGTCTTAAGGTATCTTTCTGCTCGTTAAACTCACATCGAAATGCATATTCCATCTCTTTATTTCTACGGCGAAGTTGTCTGTTTCTTTGAAAGCTACATGAGTCTCTTGGACTTGTAAACACTCGTTGAACATGATTACATGAAATTTCAAGTATGTGCTACTAAGTAGCTCAGGTAATCTAGTTGACTTTATTGATGTGTAGGAATTTTTCCAAATTTATTCGTTTGTGACCCTAGCGGAATTGAAAATTCAGGAAATGATGGTCCATTTTGGTGAGGCCTTTTGGCTTGTTTTCAGTTGTAACCTTCGATTGAGCTATAAGCAGCAATCTCTAGCCCTCCGGCATATCATCAGTTCCGTCAATTTTATATGATCTTTCTTGTATTATTCTACGTAGTATCAATCTCATCTAAATATAGACGCGTCGTTTTGTTTAGTATTGGATCTACACAAGTTGAGAGTTTACACAAACATTTTATTGCTAACGTAGCAAAAACGGATTGGATCAGTAAGAGCACAGGCCCAGTCCCAGTCTGCGAGTGATGGCGTAGCTGTCGCGGGAGTAACCAATTTCAAGAATGTTTTACTACCTATCATCATGGATCGCAACCCCTATCTGTCTGAAGCTACCCGCCAGGTTGCACCCTTTTTCCTTACACTTTATTGCACTAGTTTTGTTCTATTTGGCTGCTAGTCTCAAAGGGTACCCACATTATGAGATGGCTGATGGAAAGCTTCTGACTCTTCCCCACAGGCGGCCGCCTCCACGACAGCTCTTGCCACAAAATTTGGGGCCGAGATCACTGTTGTTGGTAAGATTTTTGGATCTAAAATAAGCCCAGCTCTCGTAACAACTCAAAACGATATTGCTCCTAAGGCTGGGCAAAGTATAAAAATTATTTGATTTTTAAGTTGGGGTATTTTTTGAGTAATTATTGACCATTGTTGGATTCTGTGTCCAGTAATTGATGAAGACAGTTCTGAGTCAAAGGAGGATCACGATACTCGTATGAAGAACATACGATGGCATCTTTCAGAAGGTACAGCGTTGATAAAAATATGTTGCACAGGCCTTCAGTCTGTTGCAGTGTGCTCAAATTTGTTGTTTATTCGCTTTGTCAACCTGAAATGTCTTGAATCATTCGTAATGGCCATCATTGTGCATGCAGGTGGCTTTGGAGAGTTCAAGTTGATGGAAAGGATTGGAGAGGGTAAGCGGCCTGCAGTCGTGATCGGAGAGGTGGCAGATGACATGAACATGGACTTGGTAGTGTTAAGCATGGATGCTATCCATGCTAAACACATCGATAGCAATTTGCTAGCGGAGTTTGTGCCATGTCCCGTCCTCTTACTACCTCTGTAAATTCTAGCACATAGTTTGCGACTTTTTCATGATTAGGATGCTCTTACAGCACTACATTCCAGTTTTCTCATTGCTCATGTAAGAGGAGATTGGTGAAAGGGTTGTGCAATTGTGGGTAGTGCAAGATCCCCTAATATGACATAGCCGATCCAAATTAGTCGATCAAGCTTGCATGATGTCGGCATTCTGTTTGATACTGGCAAACTACATTACTCAAGTAAACTTGGGGACCTGTTTCACCTACATGTTGATGATTATGCCTTCATTTTGAGATGGATTCAGTCGGCTTCTACTATCCTTTTTTCAATATTTTACATAACATCAAATTATATCCATATTTAGAAAATAATTAACCAACATAAGATTTATATCTGACAGTAATAACACATATTTGAACAAAAATGACACATTTGTATTAGATGAATAAGGCAATGTCATTGTGCTGTTTGCTACCAAGCAAAGCAAGGTTGAGATTTATAGTTGATATTCAAACCATCAATCTAATTAATGCAAATACTAATTATTTTCTTGTACTTAAAAATCATTATAATCAAATAATATATATTTTGTAGCAATAAAGTTACATTTTAAATTTTCAAACCAATAATTTATGATAAAATGAAATTATAAAATCTTTGGAGTTTGAAATATTGAAGACTTTGATATATTCATAAATTTGAAGGTTAACTTTAATTTTTCAAAATTAATTTTAAAGTTTTATATTTTGAAGATGTTAAAGCATTCAAATGTAGAAGGTAAAGGGAATATATATATATATATATATATGCAATTATTCTTTGATACTTAATTACTTAATTTTTGTACTTAATAGACTGAAATCCTTTACTAGGATAATTGAAATTATCTTAAAAGATTAATAAAAGATTAATAAAATTTGTATCTTAAGATCATTATGATTGGTTTGAATGTGGTTATATTTTATAATAAATAAATCTTTTAATGTCACTTAACAATTATACAACAAACTTTATATTCTTAAATATAAATATATATTATAAGCTATTATAAAATTCAAATTATAAAATCAACTCAAATAACAATATTGTCACCTCTTTGCTAAATATTGTCAACCTCTTTGCTCTATTATTATCAAAAAAACTTAAATAAATATCATTAAATGATTTAGGCTTAGAAAATTGTTGGAGAAGTAAAAAATATGTATAGAGGAAGTTCAAAAGTTCTAGTGTCATTAATGCATATTCATCAAAGAAATTGGTGAAGAAAGAAAGGAAGGAGATTATATAATTTATAAGAGATCTTTATGCCTAGGGGACAAGATGGCATACCACAACTTTTAAATCTTTTGATTAGTTGAAATCAAGAAGCCTCACTTAGTTGGCTTTATACTTCAAAAAATTAGCCTAAAGACCCTAAGAAGAAAAGATGAGATGGAATGTATTTTTTTCCTACATGACATGAATAGAATTATATCCCAAAATGTTTATTGGGCACATCTCAAGAAGTGGGTTTTAGGGAAAAAATTTGAGAAGTATTATAAATTTCTAAAAAAAGACCATTGAAAAATAAAAAATAAACTTTTTTATACTTCTCATAATTGTTAGAATGAGACATGAGCTGACATATTTAGATTTGTAATACTAGAATAATGTGGTCCATTTTATGGCCTCTTCTCACTTTATAGTATATCCAAAAGCGAGGCTTCCAAATGAGGTTTATTTTTCTCCAAAAAATAGACCTTAATAAGACTTTTGAACCATGGCCTTTCAAATTGGGCTTCTAAATATAAAAACCCCTTCAAAGGGTTGACATGTCTAGTTTTTCACAATATATTTCCAACATACAACTTATAAATCTTCCACATAAATCTATTGGTGGTATAAAGAGTTTCAAATGATTTTATAAATATTTTACATATAAATATTTATTTTTAATACCAAAGTAATTCTATTTTTATAAAAGTCTAAAAAATATTTCAAATATCTAAATATATAATTATATGCATATATATCTCATACAATAAATATATATATATATATATATTACTACTTATATAATCATATAATTAAGAATGTAATAATTAACAAGCCACTGTGTTGCTATTTTTTGCATGTGGATCAAAAATATTCTTCTGAATATATCAAAAGTATTGGTTTTATAGTAGATTTAGCTGGTTTTTCAGAATATGATATTATTTAATTTCAGGCAAATTTTTATATCAATACTAAATCATCATTATTTAAGGCAATAAAGTGTTGTAAATTTTTCCTGTATACTGAAGCATTACTTTGTTGTAGAATATGTATTTTGTTTTTTTATTTTTATTCTTGGAAAAGTATTTAGAAATTGTTACAAACCACAAAAGTGAATATTACCATCTGTTAGGAATTAAAAATTCTATTCAAATTTAATTATTATTTTTTATTTCAAATAAAGTAAATAAAGTAAATAAATTAAAAATCGACACAAAAAACAAGGAAACAAATAATTTTTTGCGTGTATTTCCAAAGAATGAGACTAAATGAATTTGAAAAATATACTTCTGCGTTAATTAACTATCTTTTAAAAAACTGAAAAGTCCTTGTTGCAGCAGCCCAAAGGGTATTTTTAAAAGTTAAGTGGAAACTTACAAGTGTGATAATTTTTACAAGTCTCAATCTTAATGTTCAGTACAAAAATATTTTTTATGATTGCTTATTAGTTCCTTCTCATAAAGATAACAGCAAATAAATCAAATAGCTTTGGAGTAAAACAAGAATACGATTTACAATGAGTTTTCTTGAGAAACCCGTTCTCTTTCCTTCTGTCGTTACTTAGCTAGAAGATTTGATCTTCCTAAAACTAACAACTTATCGCCTCACTCAAACAATGGCAGATACTATATTCAACAAAAAAAAATCAACAATGCTAAGAAACAAGACAACCTTCTGAAATACCACACGACGTGTCATGTCACTTGAACCCGAGAGCAAACGATAACTTAGGGCGGGTGTTCTTTTTGCCTAAGATTTTCATTTGCTCTTGCCGTCCTTGTTCTTCTTCCAACTTTTTCCTTCGCAACGCTTCTTCCTTCTGCCGTTGTAGAGCCTCCAGCTCACGATACCGTTCTTCTTCCTTTCTGGCTTGCTCCTCAGCTGCCCTCCTTTGAGCTTCTTCGATCTTCCGTCGATTTTCTTCAAGCATCTGTTCCAGCTGTTCTTTCTCCCTCTTTTTCTCTTCCTGGAGATCACAAAATTAAACAAGCAATAAGGACAATGAAGAGCACCTGTGCCACAAAATTATTGTTTTATGAAGTGTTATCGAAATTAGAATACCTTAATAGGAAGGTACAGGTGAACTAGGTTTCAGAACCATTATGATATATACATTAAAGTGAGTCTAGGGATACCACGGGGTACGATGTCTCTCCACGTACTCAATTCGATGAGCGGTCAAGAGGAATATACAAGAAAATTCGCCACCCATCAAAAAAAGGCTACGACGGCATACCTCTTTCCTCCTAGCCTCTGCAAGAGCTTCCTCCTTTTCCCTTTCAAGCTGAGCAGCTATGTCATCAATAATTTTTTTCCTGCCCTCCTGTATCCTGGACTCAATCTCCTTCTTAAACTCTTCAGAGTGCAAGGCATCGTGCACTTTCTTCCGAACAGCTTCTTCTATTCTCTTTGCAGTTTCTTCCTCAATTACCTTTGCTTCATCCTCTTGATGCCACCTGTGAGTAAAGTACGCATAGTCAGCAAACTGTGCCATATTTGTGACAGATAAACCCGGTCCCATGCTTAAGTTAAACAATCTGGGGATAAACCAACATTCATCACACTGATTCTTTCAAAGCACACAGTCAATGTAAAAGCAGATAGGAACCACACGAAACTGATACATAACCTGAAGTGTGTTGCACGAGGTCAAGTCCGAATAAACTGCGACATATGAACCGAGACACATTGCACATCCAGAGATGACAAACAAGCTCAATTTGAAGAGGCAGCCGAAACATATCCTCCATTGATCACCCGTGGACATTAAGGACCTATATACATTCAGTGCGAAGGACGACGTGAAATGTGCGAGACATGTACTGAGTGATTCGAATCACAGACATACTCGATACTGCCATGGACCAGAAGAAATGTCTCACCACATGGCGTCACTTCCACTACAAACTTTGACTGCGATGGAAAGCTAACCCATCCTTTCTATCAATCTTAACCATGAAAAATTGCCGTTATTTTGGCAAAATTACTTGGCTGATTCCTCTTCCATGTTACTTCCCCTGTTAACATCAGCAATTTGATTAGAATCACAGCAGATAATAATGAGAAGTATATCCTTAAGGCTTCCAGATTCTTTTTTATTGGACACATCTTCCCCATATGGGTCAGAACGCCAATCTTTGTGAGGCAGTACCTTTTCTTCTCAAACTCTTCGCCTTCTCGAACCTTATCAGAAGCTCTTCTTCGTTCAAGAGAGACAGGACTTGCACTCCGAGATCTGATTGGTGATCGTGTACGACTACGACGCTTCGATCGCCTTGGAGATGGTGTTCGACTCCTGTGCCTGTCAAAGAATTTTAAGTTTGTAAATTTCGTGAGACGGTGCATTTATCCAGTTGCCAGGAAACTAAATTCCTGCATCTAGATGAAGAACAGGTTGCGAGGACATTACTGTGCTAATTTCCATCTCAAACCAGTGATATTTCCCCGAGTAGGAAAATTATATTAAGTCTTGAGGAATCGGAATAATACACCCGGATTCTACTTGTACACACACTCTGCGGCATAATCCTTAAACAACAAGACCAACTCGGGATATTATTGACCTACATGTGACAATGCGCGCCGATGTAGAATGCAACACAAGTTGGCAGGCACATCTATGGTTACCAGAGGGAGAGGGCGGCGGTACATCAGAAACGATTGGAAGGTTCCTGAAACGAGGACCTTCCATAAAGCCCTCCAGCTTTTCTCCAGGCAGCAACAGCATGAAAACCCCCTTCTTCCATGAACATCATGATCATCATCCCTTCCGAGCACGTCTGTCCCCACCTCATTCTCACTCTTTTTTCTTTTTCTCTTTTCTTTTTTCCTCATCAATTATACGCGTACATGATACTCGTGACTATCTGACAGCACTCGGACTCTCATGGCTACATTCTAGCCCAACAACAATAGCATGCGGAGCCCAGTGTTTGCTCACTGTAACACACCTGCTGTGACCATGATGCACTGGTGATCGGCTTCTATGGGACTCCCTCCGCCGTTTCGTGCTGTGACGGTGTTTCACAGGCGACGGTGATCGTGCAGACGCCCGGTGTCGCCCCTTGCGAGGTGGAGACCTCGACCTGGATAATGATCGAGGCATCCCTTACCTGCTTCCAAAACCAAGTAGTTTATCACTACCTGCCCTTCCTTATGCAGGTCTTTCGCTCAAGACCGAGAACTCTTGTGATCTGGTAACTGTCAATTTGCACCAACCGATAAAATAAATTTTAAAAACAAAAATTAACAATAAGTCAACACAAGCTTGACAAGCTACAAGCTTTTGAATCTGTAAACGGACGTACGTAAAAGCACAGCATCCAACTTCCATACCACTCGAACAAGAAACGTGGAACTTTCTGCTAATATACCAACTATTGCTTAGATAATCCTTGGATTCTGGCACCATCACCTCGGTCTGATAGTACAGCAAGCATCGGGTGCGAAACACTTCTCAAACTCTATCAGCTGTCCAAATGGCTTAGACATAAAATAAACCCCTGATTATTATAATTACGGATACAAAGCTCTTAACAAGGAAGATAAACAAGCTTTTGAGGACACAGTTCATACCGACGGATAACTACTACGATGAACCCATAATTGTGCAAAGAAATGAACAAATTGCTCATAAACATTAGCAATTTTACTATCATAAAGAAGATTTCGCCTGCAAGCAGTTGGCAACGACTCGAAAAAAAGCAATAACGTATTTCGGCCACTCATGTCCAAGTTAAACAACCTCCACGACTTAATTAGGAGCAAGCATACGCGCAGAAACACGACACAACATCGACTAAAGCCGAAAACCAAACACAGCACAGAAAAAGAGCATTTCAATTTTCATTGTGAGGCCTCGCCTGACAGTACAATGTGCACAGTCTCATCAAGTAACCACAGTCCAATCGCAAAATCCTAAAATCATGACGAGACAATCATTAGAAACTCTCCTCGACGTAAAATTACCTTCACAAATTGACACCTCTATCGCTACTTCACATCAGCAACTCGAGCGCTCAAAAAACACACTTCTCAGCCCTGACAAATCTACCAATCCTCGCCCCAATTCTGGCATACAGCTCCATCCAAAGTGTTTCAAAACGTTCTAAAATGTTTCAAATTAAGAAAAACACACAACAGAAATGAACAAATGCGACATTGCGCTTCCACAGACCTTCCCATGATACAAACCCTAACAAAAGCCATCAAGGTCACAAATGTGTAACACACTCAAAGACAGAAAGAGAGAGACGCAAAATAACAAAGAGAGCGAGAGAATCACCAGCGAAAGAGCGGCGTTGCGGTGCCAGTGCGGTGCGAGATGCGTTGGAGAATATGAGGCAATGGTAGCGATGGCGCTGAGATTGAGAATGGGGCTGGATCTAGAGATCCTGCAACGATGACGACAACGAGGCACAAAACCCCCGAAGCCATCGCTGTCCCTTCGATAGGAGCCCTCGAGCCTCGCCTGGAATTAGGGCTTCGTCATCGCGTCGCTCGGATGGATGATATGTTTCGCTTACATTTGTAGATCCGGATGATGTTAACATTTATGGACGGAAAAAAAGTAAAAGGCTGCTCCTGCTGAAAGTTGGTCAGATTCTCCAACTAGTGACGCTGATGTGGACTTATTAACGGCCCATGATATTCTTTTTTATTGGAATACTGTGAATGAAACTCACTTGCTTGTCACAACGTTTCTGTTAACCAGAGATTGACTGTTGTTGTGCACCTGTTTTATAATTCATTAAAGTTTTATGGTTTTAATAATAATAATAAACTCATTTTAAAATTTTATTTTTTACTATTCATTATAATGGCTAAAATTAATTCAGTTGTTTATTGTAAATAAGTTTGTTAGTATATATAAAAGTTTCAGTACAAGTGATATTTTTCATAGCAGATAATGTGGACAAAACATAAAATATCTTATCAGAGTTTGGATTTTATGAGAATATTTTACAAAAACAATGTTAAGGTTGTTTTGAATATATTGAACAATACTTTTGTAAAAAGTGAATATATCTTGTAACATGCTACTTCATTGACTATTTTTTGGGAAATAAAAATAGTAATGATAATACTATTCTTAGTACAATTTCAACATGATTGATTCATCAATATGTCAATTGGTTTATTAAATCCTATACATAAAAATTGGCTGAGGTCCTCTTTGATAGCATTACATAATTTGGGTTCATCTTGCATGGAACTTGAAAGCTAAAACAAATATTTAAACCAGGAATTTACTCAAAATCTTAAAATAGTTTTTGGGCTTGATTGATCAATTTAAACAAAAAAAAAAAAAAAAAAAAAAAAAAAACATTGACTGAGATTTAATAAAGATACATCTTGTATACCCAAGTTGAATGGTCTTGTAACTTTTTCTTTTGATTGGATCCATCTTTTGACATTTTATCATGTGAAGTTTGTCTTGGATAGGTTTTTTAGTTCCAAAATTTTACACTTACAGTAAAAAAACGGATTAGAATAATATTATTCAATTAATATTTTATTTTATTTTTGATTGATCAAGGTGATGTATAGCATGTCAACCAGACATGCATTTTCTATGTTTTTTTAATTTATAAATATGGTTCTTTTGTCATCAATCAATCTTTTTGGTGTGTTGTAACAAATCAAAATAATTTAGGCTGCTACATTAAATGCAAGTGATTAATCAATCTTGATTGTTCAAACTCTAATTCTTTCCACAAATTAGTCTTTGTTCTTTTCTTTCTTCTTCTTCTTCTTCTTCTTCTTCTTTTGTTTGTTTGTTTGTTTGTTTGTTGTTGTTTATCTGAGTGTCTTTCAACTATGAGCAGCCATATAAAGTATTGCAATTTACATTTAAATCCTTATTGCCAAATGCTATAAGAGTAACTATGTAGAGAATGACATAAATCCAAATGGTGATATTTTTTAGAATGCCAAAAGGCCTAAACAACAAATTTGTTAGTTTTAGATTAGAAACTCAAAATAGAAGTAGTTGTAACTTTGGGATTATATCTTTACTTTATTTTATTATTATGTATGATTTTGGTGACTATCATGTTTCCTATCTAAATTATTTTGATAATGAATATATGTCGGTCTACAGCTATCAAAGCAACCATAATTAACAAAGTTTTTTTTAGTACATCATGATCTTGAAATCTACGAAAAAATCAAAATAAGAAAATAAATATTTTGTAGGAATTTATTAATTGTTGGAAACAGAACAGTAAGTTTCCAAATGATGATACTTACTAAAGTGTACTCAATATTTACATGGAATCTTGTAAAATATTAGAATTGGAGGATTATATTCTATGAAGCCTAGTTGTTTGTACAACATTAATTATATGCTTGAAGTCCTATAACTTTTTATAATCATGTTTTAAAATTATTGATTACAAAGAAATTAGTAGGTTGAACCTCAAACTTTGTTCACAATGATATCATATGTTTGTAAACTTGTTGGCCAATTTGTCCTTATACTATTTTAAGTTATATATATACTTTAAAAAAGCTAAAAAGTATAAAAAAAAAAGTTAATAATTGTTCCAAATATGCATTCAGGGTGCAAGATTATATGTTCAAGATACCAATAAAGAAACATTTAAAGTAATTCTCTCTATGAAGATTAATTTGACCTTTTAAAGCAAAGAAGTTGTTGTTTTTATTTTTTATTTTTTAATATGCATAATTAGAAATGTGCCATCCTTAAGCACAAAGAAAAATATAACTTTATATGTGATATTATAGAAAATCATTTAATGTAGTGATTAAAAAAAATTAAAATTTTAGATTTAAATAGATTAATTTAATATTTAAAATTAAAGAGATAGTATACATACCTTAGACAAGTTGGTTTTTATTTTTATTTTTCTTTGTAATATCATTTGCAAAAAAATAAGGTATTTTAATCTTTTGATATCAAAAGTAAAAAATAAAAAATAAAAATAAAAACGTTATTTATATCTTATACTAAGTTGGACTTTAGGCATATTTTGATTTAAAAGAGAAAGATTTATAAATCTATGTTTGAATCAATATACATTTTTGAAGTTTTATTTTAAGTAGGTGATATGAATATAATTAAAATATCAAGATACTACAGATTGTTGTTATAAAATTAATAGCAATTTTTAAAATCTTATTTAGCAAAATATATCAATTTTTTTATGTTACAATATTTTTTCAAACATTAAAGTAGAAAAATATTTTGAAGTAGTAAAGAATGTTCTTTTTAATCATTATATTTTTAGGATTGATAAATAAATTAATAATCTATTAAAATATATTATAAGATCTTAAGTAATTAAATTTTACATAGTTAGGATAAAGTAATATGTATGAATATACTTATAGTAGATATCTAATCATTAAATTAATAATACATTGGAAAAAGTTGTTTTAAGTTGATAGTAACACTAGTACCACACATTTATAGTTTGTGAGCTAATCCTATATGTGTGTGTATATATGCCCTTATATGTGTGTCTGGATATATATATATATATATATATAATTTTATTACACTAAATTTTATAAGACCATAAAACTTAAGCAATCTAAATTAGTGCAAAAAAAAGATTGTGCATTATTTGTTTCTTTTCGGATTTGTATTAGTCAATTGTGTTGAATATTCTTTGATAGAGATTTTTTGTTCATTTTGTTGTTATAAGTAATAAAAATAAAAATAGTAATAGTACTTGGCTATTGAGTCTTAAAGAAGAAAGTGGCTTCTATGCAAATTGTAGATAATATTGCAATTTGTTATATAAATTGTAATAATAACAATGTTTTTATCTAAAATTATTATTTTTATCATGTATAGTTATTTGATTAATTAATTATATTAGGTTGGTATATAAGTTATATATTGCTCAAATACTTTATTTTATTTGATATAATATTTTATAAATTATTTTTAAATAATTTTTTTGATCTTTCATATTATGTTTTTAATTAAATATTTTTATTTTAAACAATATATTAAGCCTAATTACAATAGAATATTTAATAAAAACTTATTACTTTGTAATAAAAAAAATTAAAATCAAATCCTATCACAAAGAAATCTTACATATCATTCAAATATATATATATATATAAAGATTTTTAATTTTTAATTTTTAATTTTTATTGTATCTTTTCTTGAGATTCTTTCTATTTTCTTGATTTAATGTAAATTTATTATCATTTTCTTTTAATATTACTTCTATACAAGGCCAAAAGAGTTTCATTTGATCTTATTAAAAAAATATATTCTTATAAACAAAATCCAGATGTAAAGACACAAATGTTTTAATTTAATTATAAGAGAATTTTTTTGATAACACTAATAAAAATCATAAATCATTATGTGGCTGAATAATTAAAAATCATATAATATAATAAAAATATCTATTAAATTTAAATTATTTATATATATATATATATATATATATATATATATAGTAAAAAATTAAAAGATAATAAATTAAACATAATCTTATAAAATTTTATTTATATAATTTTAATAATTCTAAAAGTACTCACACACACACACACACACACACACACACATATATATATATATATATATATATATATATAATTAGAATTATATTTTTTAAATACTTATTAATTACATAATCATAATAGAATTTTATCAAGTAATTATTTTTATATAGTTTAATATTTGATAATATTAAAATTAAAGAAATAAATTCTAGAATATGCTAACCATATCTTACTTCTAAATGGATTGCTTTTTATTTCTTTTTATCTTAAAAAAATAGATTTAATAGTTAGTAATAAACAAGAACAATCTAAAGTAGACTAGAATTATTGATAAATAAATAAATACATAAATAAATAAATAATAAATATACATGCATAATTTTTTGACTTCTTAGAACCAATCAATAAGAATACAATGTACAATAAAATTCCAATAGTAAACTATATATTCATTTATATATATATGACTTTGCTAATTGATCTTATTTATAGAATTAGATGATTTGGCTACTATTCAAATTTTTATTTTTGATTTATAAAATTTTAACATTTAGAAGATACAATATTAATCCTTATCTCCAAAAAATTCATTAGATAATTATGTGTATCCAAAAAAACTTGTTATATAACCTTAGATATAAATATTAATTATATTATTTATAAAACTAAAAACTATAAGTTTAAAAAAAAATAAATCTTAAATATAAAACTTGAATAGATAAGTCTACAAGAAATTTATTACAAATATTGATTCATAGTTGATTTTTTATCTCTAGTCCTTTTAAAAATATATTACAAAATAAATTTTAAGAGATAGCTATAATAAACTTGTATAATACTTGGTTAATAATATAGTAAATCTTGTGTATGATAATACCTTTAAATTAAGGTCCAATTAATAAATAGACATATCAAAAGCCTAAAATAAGAAAAAATAATATTAATTTATTTTCTAATTGATATTCTTTATACCACATTATTATAAAATGGGCATTTTCTATCAAGACAAAATGTGAATATAGAATATTTTAAAATTTACTACTTAGTTAAATTTCTGGTTATTAAAATTGCACTAATTACCAAATTCATAATATTTTTTTGCAAAAGATGTGTGTATGTGTGTATGTAAGTTTATGGAAAAATAAATATTTGATATAAAATTTAAGTTTTAATTTTAACTACTTATTATTATAGTAATACAAGAATATTTATATTTTGTAATGTGGAATATCTCAGGTATTATACTTTTAATAAATATTGATATTTTTTCTTGACACTAATAAATAATGACTACAAAAGATATTTTTTGATATAACCATACATACATACACAAATAGATATATGAACATTGATTTTGAATCAAACATGTATAATAGTATTGTAATAATCTATTATTAATCAATTTGAATAATTAAAAGAAATATATATATTTATATTTCTATATATATATATGTATAAATATATATATATAATATTTAAATAGATTCATATAGGAATATAAATATTTTATTTTATTTCATATATATATATATATATATATATATATATATATATAAACTAATAAAATAAAAATCATAAATTTATTTTATTAAATTTAAATATACATAAAAATACTTATATATCATGATTTTTAAAATTTAAATTATTTTAATATGTTTAATATAAAAAAGTATTAATTCTAAATATCTTATAAGAAATTAGTCAATTTTATGTATTTTATACTTAGTTTTAAAAGTATTATAAAACTATCTTATAATAAAATAAATAAATAAATAAAAATAAAATAAAAGATTATTTTTGAAAATAATTAATAAATAAAAATAAATTAAACCATCTTATACAAGAAGCTTGTTGAAAATTAGTAGATTTTATGTAGATTATTATTCCTAATTTAATATTTTGGTAGAAATAGAGAGTGTCTTCAAAATAAATTTTAAAAGTAAAAGAGACACATATCAAAGATATGAATCTAGAAAAAATATTGAAAAGATAGTACACTCATGTACCACTTAAAAAACTAAAAAAAAATAAAAAATAAAAAAATAAAACAAACAAACAAATAAATAAAAAAGAATTATAATTATAAAAATAAAAATAACTATTACTAACTATAAGAAATTATAAAATTTTAAATTGAGACTAAAATATAAAAAAAGCCTTGATAACATTGAAGATGGCTTAGTCTTATCACTATATATGTTAGTTACTATAAAGGACATGTATAAATTTTTTAATAATAACAAAGCTTGTGATACAAGTTTCTAGGTTTTAAATTATTTTTAGTTAATTTCATAAAAGTACAGAATTTCTAAAACATGTTT
This sequence comes from Physcomitrellopsis africana, assembly GCA_036785485.1. Lineage (NCBI taxonomy): Eukaryota > Viridiplantae > Streptophyta > Bryopsida > Funariales > Funariaceae > Physcomitrellopsis > Physcomitrellopsis africana. The sequence continues at coordinate 40,116 of JAWRVF010001499.1, read as the reverse complement.
TAATAATTTTATGATATATCTAGAAAAATTTATTAATCTTATCTACTTCTAAGAAGATTCATTAATATTTTTTGAAAAAAATAATATCTACTTAATATAATTCTACCTATTTCTACTTATTTTTAATTATATTTATTTATTTTCATTTATATAAGTGGTGTAGATATCCATTACAATACATATATTAATCAAATATGTCAAAAAAATAATACTATACAACACATAGAAAAAAAGTTAAAAAATTCAACTAAATTATTATCATAGGACATAAAATACAAACAATCAAAGTATCAAAATATTCTTGTGTCACTCAAAAGGAATAAAAAATTATTCAAAGATAATATAATATTAAATTTGAATAGCTATCGCTAAAGATAAGAAGAGTAGAAACTCTTGAAACAAGACTAGGAATAAGAAAGGCATGGACAAGAATGAAGAAGGCTTTATCTTATCTCAATATATACTATCTATCTAAGAGCTACTTGGCAACATTTTATAGGATCTCTAGCATCTGTTTAATTTGCAAGACACGTTGTCGTGTACTAACACGGCTATTAAGTGAAAGAATAACTATAATATATAGGAGCTCAAATAGAAATATTTGAGCAAATTTATCTTAGAATTATAGAAAATAAAAAAAAGTTAAAGGCTAATGTTGCCTTTTTATAGGAGAGATTTCCATTTACATTATATGGCCATAAATAAGACAAAAAAAAATATATTAGAAAAACAAATAATATAAGAATCATAAAGGAAGAATTAAGAATAGATTTGAAGAAATTTTATCTTAAAAATCTTAAAATAGATACCCGGAAAGGACCAATTATGAGTCGGTGTCATGTTGTAATACGTTCATATAGCGAAAAGTATAAATAAGGATAAATCCTATTTAATACTTAGTTATCTTAGTTCATTAGAAACTTAAAATACTTAAAAAAAGGTTTATGAAAGCTTCTTAGATTAATTCTTGTTTTAATAGCTAATAGATAAAAGTTAGTTATTAAAATTTTCTTTTAGCTTGTAGAAATTGATTCATGGCTTTTAAAAAAGTCACAAGTCAATAAAGATAGAATAAAGGAAGTAAAAAGTTAATATGGTAGAGATCAAGGTTGAGTTGAGGATAGGATTAAGTTTAAATATCCTTAAAATTAGTTGGATTAATACCCGAGGGACGACCGGGTATGAGACATGGTCTAAAACAAACCTCCAACCACAAAAACGACTATTGAAGGCAGGGATTCAAGACATTTGGAGATTGGCAAGTAGGATTTGGGAGAGAGTTTTGAGCTCGTTCTAGAAGCAAAAAGTTTGCTTTCATAGGATTTGTGAGGACAGAGCAATGATTATTCAAAGTCAGGGTTTGTATTGACAATTTGGATTTTATGTAAGAAAGTTAGGGCTAGCACTTTTCATTGCTTTGTGCACTTGGTGCAACATCTACAGTTGCAAATTGGACAATGTATGGTTGATTAAGTGAGCTAAGAGTACAAGAAATCTTTTAACAATCTAACAATGAGGCTAGGAGATATTTGCTCATTAGTATCACAAGGTACCAGAAGTTGGCAGTTTGAAGTTGTTTAGGGATTTTACAATATCTAGAGATCTATCACTTAAAACAAGGTGAAAATTAGCACAATGTTAAAGGGTGCAAACACCAAGCTATATATTAAGTTTGAGCTAGAGTTAATAGTTGAAGAAGGAGAAGTTGTTGCTGGCATATCTGCATCAAACTTTGAATAAAAGGCTGAGAGACACTAGTGCGGAATTTTGGCATTATCTTACAATTTGTAAGTTGGATTGGGCTGAAATTTTTTGAGCATATAGATAACTTATAGTGATGTTTGTATGAAAAATCTTGTATCAAGTGGATGACCAAATTAAAAGTTATAGCTTTCTAAAGCTCACTGAGTAGAATTAAGACTTATGAAGAAAATCTAAGTTACTTTATTATGAAGGTAACAAAACAATTAGAGTTATGTGTGGTTGAGATTATTAATAAAAGTATTTTTGAGCACTTTATATCAGGTTTAAACACTTTTGCATTGAAATTTGGATTGTGTTCTTCTTACATGGAGCGCATCCTATTAGGATTATTTGCATTTTTATAAACACAACCTTATATTCCACAGCCAAGTACCCGGTGCATTCCCAAAGCAAACAACACATTATATGACACCGCGGTTGGAATCAGATGGCGAGGCACAAAACCATGTGCCTTCGGCAGGTTGAGAGTTCTTTGGCAGATCAAAAGATGGGATTAGATAATAGACCAGAGGATCTTTCTTTGAGCATTGATTTGGAATAATTTGAATTTGTAACAACTTTGTAAGGGCCTTACAAAGTTAGGGTTGATTTTGGTGACTCTGATTTTTATGAAATATATTGGGATTTATCTTTTTGAGCATTTCATGAGATTGATTATAGATCTATAAGCAAGATTTTGTGGATTGGTGCATACAATTGTGTTTGTAAGGTGCTATGAATTTGAGATTGATCTAACAATTGGAGTAAAGATTATTGAAGCTTATGTGGATTTGGATCTTGGAAATTGGGAATTGAAGGTTATTTAGATTTTCTAAGATTTCTAACAATCTACTAATCGGATTGGAATGAAATTTGTGTGTATGTATAGAAGACTTAATTTGCTACATGCATGTGAAATTTGAAAGCAACTAAATAGTCTAAGAAGGAGGTATTGGCATTAGACAATCAATATTAAGATAGGAGAAGGAGGTCGGCAGATACTTGATTGAATATTTGGCTTGAATTTCTTACTAGTAAGTTCGATCTTCTTCAAATTTCATGTGCTTATTGCAAACTTAGTTTTTAAGAGGTGTATAAATTTTTAAGCAAGATCAACAGTTTAGTCAATAGATATTAAGATTCTAAACTACCATAAGCTTGAAATAAATTAGTTAGGATTTGTTTTAGGATTTGTTAGGATTTGTTAGGGTATGATCAGGATTAAATAGGATTTATTTAGGATTTAGTTAGGATTTAGTTAGGATTTAGTTTAGGATTTGTTAGAATTTGACCAAGATTGACTAAAATTTAGTTAGGATTTGTTTTAGGATTTATTAAAATTTGACCAAGATTGATTAGGATTTAATTAGGATTTATTTTAGAATTTGTGAAGATTTGACAAGGATTGACTAAAGTATAGTTAGGATTTATTTTAGGATCTTTTAGGATTTAACCAAGGTTGACTAGGATTTAGTTAGGATTTGTGAAGGTTTGACCAAGGTTGATTAAAATTTTGTTAGGATTTGTTAAGGTTTGACCAAGATTGATTAGGATTTAATTATGATTTTTTTTAGGATTTATTAGAATTTGACAAGGATTGAATAGGATTTAGTTAGGATTTGTTTCAGGATTTGTTAAGATTTGACCAAGGTTAACTAGGATTTAGTTAGGATTTATTTTAGGATTTGTTAAGATTTGACCAGGGTTAACTAGGATTTAGTTTGGATTTGTTTTAGGATTTGTTAGAATTTAGTTAAGATTTGATTAAAGATTATTTAAAGATTGATTAAAGAAATTAGGACTAGTTATTATTATTTCTTTTTATCTTCAACAACTAAGTGCCTGGAGCATTCTTGAGCAAGGCTTTATGACATACAACATATTTGGTGAACCTAACGTAAAAGCTTGAGGTGAAAGATTATTGGGATTTTTTAATTTGTTTTACTTATAGAAAAGGAAGGCAAGAGAGTTGAAGGAGGAATTATGGATGGTACATCAATTAGAGCTTCTAGTGGAATTGCAAGTGGAGCAACAAGTGGAAGTAGCAAAGAAAGACAAGATATGTATTTTGATCCTAACTCTAGAAGCATATTTGAAGCATTCGTTCTATTTATGTAACAACAAGTGAAAGATCGCAAAGAAGATATGGCAAATAAGGCATTACAAGTAGTTGTAGACAAGATCGATCAGTTTAAAGGAAAGAATATTACAAAATATTTAAAGTATTATATTAAAGAAATAAAATTGAAGCGTGTTTCTGAGAAGGAGATGGTTCAATTATTTAAACTGGCTATGGTACCAGAGATAAGAAGCCACGTGAAGTCCATTATAGGACAATTTGGTGGTTCATGGAAAAAAATTTCTCAAGCATTAAAGGATGAGTATTTTTTTTGAAGACAATGATCGGATTATAAAAAAGATGTTTTTTAAATGGATTAAAAGGCCTAAGAAGGATCTTTAAGTGACAAAATTATTGAAGGATTTTAAAAGGCAATATTCCTATTTATCAAAGAAAGAGAAGCTATTACTAGATGTAAGCAAAGTGGAGCTTTTTTTTTCAAGTGGCTGATGAAAAGTTGCAAGAGAAGTTGGAAATTTTATTTGAAGGTAAAGAAGAAAAAGAAGGATTAACATCAAATTGAAAGGAAGTAGAAGAAGCAATAGGATTACTTGTAAAAAGAGAAAGGAGAAAAAATAGGGTGGATATTCAAAGACCATTGCAAGCATCTGAGATAAAACTGCCTACTAACCATGCTACATCTATAATTCAATCTTAAATAGCAATATCAAAGAAAGAAAAAATAGGCATTGATAAAATCATTTGGGGGATGAGAGATTTGCAAATAAAATTTGCAAAATTTGAAATAAAGAGTCAATCATCAAAAGTATTGACAAGACAAAAGTTTGGACAAATGAATGGTATAGTACATAGGTGCATGTGGTGTAATAGCGTAGATCATTCAAAAAGGGAGTGTGAAGATTTTACAGAGGTGCTACGTAAAGGAGTTATTTTTTTCAAAGATGGTATGATACATTTAAAGAAGAATTAGAGACAAACTTTGATAAAGGAGGAATGAAGGTACTTGCAAGAGAATCATTTAAAATCTCAAGCAATGAAGCATCAATATATTGGATGGAAGCAAATCGAGACAAGTATTTAAGCATAAATTTTGAACTTCTAGAAGAATCTAGTTCTTTGTAGACAAATACAATGAGTTATGCTGAAAGAGAAAAATTTATCAAAGATGATTTAAAATGCATTGGTAATGACATTTGACAAAATATTGGAAGAAATGATTTAGTAGATGGATTATCAATGCATTTTCATATTAGAAGTCAACATGACGCATTAATAAAATAAAAAAAAAGAAAAGATAAAAATAATGAAGGACCATCAAAAAAGACTACAAGATGAGAAAAAACACAATAACAAAAAAATCCTATGAATAAAGAGACAATGGAGAATGTTCCTATAAAAGAAAGAGATTTTATAAAAGAGAAGGAAAAGGCCCTTGCTTATAAATTATAATCAAATATTGAGGCTGCTACCGATTTGAAGAAGGTATTGGAAGAGCGGATTTTAAGTGGAAAGGTTGAGTTTACAATTGGTGAGATTTTAGGAATTGCAAAACGGGAGTTTCATGAAATTATTATTGATACAATAAAAAGAAAACGACAATCTATTGGTCATACTATAACATCAAATATATAAGATACAAAGGCAATGGGAAGCAATGAAGATGAAGAAATTGAAATGCAATTAGTTAGAGATGTTTCATGAGTTAAATTCGCAAATAAAGAAGATAGTATTCAAGCTTCTAGTCATTATTCTTGAAGTCTTTGGGCAAGAGCTATAATAGAAATTTTAATAAAATTAGGAGAATTAGAAGAGCCGATTGTAGTATTAATTGATCATGATTCTGAAATCAATTTGATATCAAAGGAGTTATATATAAAAAAAAAATTGTTGATTGATATTGAATATGGATGGATGATAAGATCAACAAACAATTCAAAAGAAGAATTGTATTGGGTTTGTCCAATTATAAAGGTGATGATAAGAGATGTCATTTATGAACAACATTTCTTTGTACAAGATATGTCTACATATCTAATTATATTGGGACAACCATTTATTACTACCACAAGAATGGAAAAAAAAGTTATGGATGATGGTTCAGCCTATGTAAGAATAAGAAGCCAAGATGGAATGAAAGTAGTTCAATTTTTAATTGTTTGTGCCAATTATGAAAGAAATCATGATAAGTTGAGAGAAAATCCATTATCAAATGAGAATTTTGAAGACCTTGAGGGTTTTTATTGCACACCATCGTAAAGCGGGATTACAATAGATTAAAAGAAGATATGCTTCCGTTGAATTTAACAAAGATGATATTTCCTACTAGACTTATTGGATTGAAACAAGATGGTGTATTATCTTTTAAAACTATTGAAAGGATGAAAAGAATAGATAAATATTATGTTAAAAATATGAAAAAAAATTTGAAAGAAAATGGAGGATTAATTAAAGATGAATTTATATGAGGAGCATTTGAAGAAGTAGGATTTGCGGATACTATAGGAGAATTAAATTATTTATTGCAATGTGAATTACAAGGAGGTAATAAAATTATCAATGTATGTTCTAAAAAATTTTATGATGAAATTCAATACTTTATGGAAAATTTAAGTTGCCAAGAGGTACATGTTGAAACTAAATATAAATCAGTGGCAAAAAAGGTTAAATGAGTGGCTTTGTCACTACCATCAGATTGTGAAGAAAAGGTGAAAGGAACATCTATACAACCAAATTTGAGAGATCCCAAGAAGATAAGGCATGAATTTATGGATGCTACATTACATGGATTAAAAATTGGATGTGAAGGATTTTTGACAAAATGCGAAGAAAAATGCTTTAGAAATATGTTTTTATGACATAAAAAGGCTTTAGCATTTGAAGCATATGAAATTGGATGTGTTGATCCAAATATTGTAGCACCTATGGTTATTTTTATTGTTCTTCATGAACCATGGAATTTATGATTAATTCTAATACCAAGAGGACATTTATCCAGGTTGATAAACTTATTCAATGAAAAGATTGAAATGGGGATTTTAGAACCATCTATAGCACCTTATTCAAATCAATGGTTTACGATACTTAAGAAAAATAGAACAATAAAATTTATACAAGACATGCAACCTGTAAATAAAGTAATTATTAAAAATATGGATTCAAGTCCAATTGTGGATGAATTTGCAAAGACATTGTTAGAAGAGCAATTTATTTGATGGATGATCTTTATTCATGATATAATCAATTTCAATTGGCATTACAAAATAGAGATTTAACAACTATAAAGACTCCATTGAGTTTAGTAAGAATGTGTACATTGCCTCAAGGGGCTACTAATTCAGTAGCTCATATAATGAATAGAATGAACAAAGTATTGAGAGAATTTATACCAAAAAAGACTATGCTATTTTTAGATAATATTTCAATTAAAAGATATACAAAAGAAGAAAAAGATGAGACATTGGATCAGAAAGATTGTAGAAGATTTGCTGCAAATTATATTATGGATTGTGAAAAGATTTTATTACGGTTGAAAGAAGTATACTTGACCTTATCAGGTAAAAAATCTATATTTGGAATAAATGAAATATTGGTTGTTGGACACATGTGTCAATCATATGGACATAAGCTGAGTATTGTAAATGTTGATATTATTAAAAAGATGAAAGAATGTGCAAACACTACGGAAATCAGAAGATTTTTAGAAGCGTGCATTTTCTATCATATGATGAACAAGGGAATAAATATGTAGTATAGTTTGGATCAAAGATTTTGAATATTAAACAAAGAGGATATGTACAAATTAAAAGAAAATTATGGGATGTAGTAATTGCTATGAAAAATGAAAAGGAATATTTGATTAGTGTATCGATAGTTATAAAAATAAATTATCTGCCTTTATCGGACATAATTACAAGTTGTTCAACTCTTGATATTGCTATGTTAAGGTGGATAGCATATATCAAATCTTTGAATCCAGAGTTTAAATACATTGCAAGGAGAGATAATTCAATTGTAGATATGTTATCAAGGGCAAGGTATTATGATGAAAAAGATATGATTGATTTGGAAGATGATGTGGGTACAAGTTTTTATACTAATGCATTATCAAAAGAAGAAGGTATATGTTTGAATACACCATTGAAATTATTTTTAAGAGACTTATATGAAGGTAAATAAGAAGATATTGGAAAATATCTAAGTACATTAAAGCAACAAGAAGATTGGATAGATCAAAAATTTAAGAAAATTTGTAAGAAAGCCTATGGATACTTTTTATATGATGGATATTTATGGAAGCATCCAAAGAAAAGAAGAGAAGTACCACAATGGATGATATGTGATTTAGAAGCTCAATAAAAGATTATCAAGGAATTTCATGAGAATTTGTAGGTAGGATATAGAGGGATATGAGCAACTTTTACTAAATTGAAGAAAAAATATTGGTGGAAAGGCATATATAAAGATGTGGTTGATTTTATAGGATCATGTGAAATTTGTAAATTTTATTCTAACATTCGACATCGAGATGAATTACATCTAATTTATCTTTTAGCACTACATTATAAGTGGGTAGTAGATTTAATGGCAATACCTATGGAACTTGGACAAATGAAATATTTCATACTCGCACATGAAGATTTCTCAAATATGGTTGAAGGACAAGCATTAAGAACAAAGAATACTAAAAGTATATGTCAATTTCTCTTAGAAGACATTATTTGTTGCTATGGTTGTATAGGAAAAATCACAATAGATAGAAGTAAATTGGATACAAAAGAAGCAAGAAAACTCTTTGATAGAATGGGAATCAAACTTTCTTTGATAACATCATATAATCCAAAAGATAATGGAAAGAGTGAGCATGGACATTCACCTATTGTTAAGGCATTAATAAAAGCATACAATGACAAAGTACATTAGTGGCCAAGGCTACTACCATTTGTATTATGGGCAGATCATACAACTCATAGTACGGTGTTGTATAACATGGTCTTCTATTTGGGAATACACTGGGTATGTGGCTGTGGAGAATTCACTTGAAAATTATTGGCAAAAACTCCTATAAATAATTTATCCTTAATAAAAAAGACATATAATATAAAAATATTAAAAAAGAGAAGTTTTATAGATAAAACCTTCTTTTATTCAAGTAGGTTTGTACAAAAGGGGTTTAAATTTCCACAAAAATCCTTCAAAACTTTTTTCACTTGCAAGGACTTATTTCTTGCTGAACTTTAGAGTCCAATGACTCTTCATCGAAGTATTTAGTTTCTATAAAATTTAGTTCAAAGTGTAGACAATCCTTTTAAATTTCACTACAAAGAAGAATCAATTGTAACTTCATTTCTAATCATCCGATATCTAAAAATCCCTAGCAGGTACTTAATACCCTAGCTTAGAGATACCCAAGCATTATTTTCCTTGTATCTCACAAATCCAAAATTTTAATGCCACAAAAATTTTGCACATAGGCTTGTGACATAAACATATATACTTCTGAAAATTTTGAGCCAAAAATCTATCATATTATCTAAGATATAGCTCAAAATGTAACCACTATGTAAGCTGTGTCGTATTACGTGTTGTCTCGTTTGGGAATGCACCGGATACTTGGCTGTAGAAGGTAAGTACTGTTTGCAAGTACTCAAGAAACCCTAATAGGTTTCACCCATATATAAAGAATATAATTCGAGCTTCAATTCAAAAGTGTTTAAAAACACTCTTCTTAGTAAAATCAACCTTACAATAATCCCAATTATCTCGTTTCCTTTATAATTAAGCAATTTTTATTTTTGTTTATAAGCCCTAATCCTAATTAGTGAGCTTTGACAAGCTATAATTTTTAATCGAACCGTCCACTTAGTGTGAAATTTTGCACACACATGCTAGTATAAGCCTTTTACATGCTCAAAAAAATTTAGCCCAATTCAACTTATAGATTGCAAGAATACGCCCAAAAAGCGCATTGATGACACTTGGCTGCCAACTTGAAGATTGATGTAGAAACTCCAGTGGTGATTTCTCCTTCTTTCACCATTAACTTCAGCTCAAACTTGGTATGTAGCTCAACCTAAAAGTCTTCTATTAGCATACCCAAAATTACGTTGATCCAATTAGTGGATCTTTAGTTATCACAGAAACCCTATCCAACCCTAAACTACCAACTTCTGACAACCTTTTGTATCAAAACTCAAATATCTCCTAATTGCATCGCTAGATTAATACAAATTTATGTATGCACTTAGCACACTTATCAATCCAGACAATATCAAATTTTGAATTATAGATGCTTCACAGATTTTACGAATCACTCAACAATGCAAGCCATTATTGTCTTATATAAAAACCCAAATCACCAATACAAACCCTGACTTTGAATAGCAATTGCTAAGTCCTCCAAAACCCTATAGTCACCAGCTAAATGCCCTTGGAACTTCTTTCAAGCTAGCTATCCAACTCTAATCGTCAATCTTCAAATGTCCCCGTTTCTTGCCTTTGGCGGTCGTTTTTGTCCTTGGAGGTCTGATTTCGACCCTGTCTCATATCCGGTCTTTCCTTGGATATCAATTCAACTAATTTTAAGGATTTTTAAGTTAAATCCTATCCTCAACTTAATCCTAGTATCAACCATAATAACTATTTTCCTTTTCTATCCTATTCTAATTAACTTATGACTTTTCAAAATCAGTAATAGAGTTTATATAGCCTAGAAGAAAACTTTAACAACTAACTTTTATCTGTTAGCTATTAAAACAAGAAAATAATCTAAGAAGCTTTCATAACTCTTTTTTTAAGTATCTTAAGTTCCTATTGAACTAAGATAATCAAGTATTAAATATAAATTACTCTTATGTATACCTTTTACTATATAAACGTGCTGCAACACGACAGCGGGTGACTTATTGCCCTTAAGTCTGTAAGTATTGAATTCAACTCCCAATATCTCATCTATTTTGGCTTGAATTTCATTGAGTTGTATATAAAAAGTGTAGCCATGAAAGTGCTCTCTTCAATCCTACTTGCCAATCATTGATTGCTTTCTATATGCGTGAGTTATATCCAAAAGAATGACAGTAGGTCCAAAATCAACACCTTAATTTTGAGCACCTATAAATTTTTTATAAAAAGTGCAAATCACACAAAATTTTCACCTAAACCAGATCCAAAAACCTAAACCTTATGACCCTAGCCTTTGATGTTCAACTCCCCTCGAAAAACAAACCCTAACTCCTAATAAATCCTAAGGCAGCCTCCTTAAAGTCTATTGGGCATGATTTTTGGCCAATTAGAATAGAGATTTCTATCATCCACCTCTATCCATCCACATGGATGGCCAAACTATCCTTTTTACACTAAAAATCCTTTTCTAATCCTTCTTTTTATAAGATTTATATAGTTTGTGCTTTAAACACCAAATAAAAGAAGTAAACTAAGATTTTAATCGTCACCAATGTCTAACAAAGGTGACTTAAGATATATATAAGTTATTATCAATATAAATCAACATCAAAATCAATATCAAAAGAAAAAATAAGGTTGTATAAATCTCAATAATAATCTTTTTAATAGATCCTTTCTAAACTAGTAACCTAATCACATCCTATAATCAATAAATCCCAGTGGTATGGCTTTTATGTAACTATATAATAAATTGTACATTAAATATACATGTATAATTTTTTTCACATGATAGCCAAACCACAACACGACAACGGTAACTGGTTTTATGCCTTTTGAGTTAATGTATGGACAAAAGCTAATTATATGGAGAATATTGCCTTAGAAGGATGATCTTAATAGGGAGGATCTTTTAGCATTACGGATTCAGCAATTGGAGAGAAGACGTGAGGTTATTGAAGTAGTAATTGGGAGATTGAAGAAAGCAAGGAAAAAAAATAAGGAAAGATTTCATAAAGCGCATCAATTACGGCCTAAAAAAATAGAAGAAGGTGATTGGATATTAGTCTATGACAATAATTTGGATAATCAATATAGTACATTATAAAAAAATTTTAAGCGTTGGTTTGGACCATATGTCATTATAAAGGTCTATGACAATGAAACATACTCTTTACGAGAGCTTGATGGAATAAAATTAAAGACATCTATAGTAGGCAAGCGAGTCAAGTTATTCAGACAAAGAAGAATATATATACATTTTGATAAAGAACAAAATCTATTGAGGGGTATTCAAACAAAAGAGGAGGAATAAATTGAGGATCAAAAATTAGACCAAGGTAGTGAATGTCACATATTGGTATATTGAAGAAAATTTGGCACATGCTGGAAGATGCACAATTTCAGGGGAGGTGGATATTGTGTAGTAACACAGCCATTAGGTGAAAGAGAGAGGGAATAACTATAATATATAGGAGCTCAAATAGAAATATTTGAGCAAATTTATCTTAGAATTATAGAAAATAAAAAAAAATTAAAAAACTAATGCTATCTTTTTATAGGAGAGACTTTTATTTACTTTGTATGGCCATAAATAAGATAAAATAAAATATATTAGAAAAATAAATAATATAAGAATCATAAGGGATGAATTAAGAATAGATTTGAAGAAATTTTATTTCAAAAATCTCAAAATAGATACCCGAAAAGGACCGGTTATGAGCCAAGGTTGGAATTAGATCTTGAGGTATAAAACTATGTGCCTTCGGCGGGTTGAGAGTTCTTTGGCAGATCAAAAGATGGGATTAGATAATAGACCAGAGGATCTTTCTTTGAGCATTGATTTGGAATAATTTGAATTTGTAACAACTTTGTAAGGGCCTTACAAAATTAGGGTTGATTTTGGTGACTCTGATTTTTATGAAATATATTGGGATTTACCTTTTGAGCATTTCATGAGATTGATTATAGATCTACAAGCGAGATTTTGTGGACTGGTGCATACAATTGTGTTTGTAAGGTGCTATGAATTTGAGATTGATCTAACAATTGGAGTAAAGATTATTGAAGCTTATGTAGATTTGGATCTTGGAAATTGGGAATTGAAGGTTATTTAGATTTTCTAAGATTTCTAGCAATCTACTAGTCAGATTGGAATGGAATTTGTGTGTATGTATAGAAGACTTAATTTGCTACATGCATGTGAAATTTGAAAGCAACTAAACAGTCTAAGAAGGAGGTATTGGCATTAGACAATCAATATTAAGATAGGAGAAGGAGGTCGGCAGATACTTGATTGAATATTTGGCTTGAATTTCTTACTAGTAAGTTCGATCTTCTTCAAATTTCATGTGCTTATTGCAAACTTAGTTTTTAAGAGGTGTATAAATTTTTAAGCAAGATCAACAGTTTAGTCAATAGATATTGAGATTCTAAACTGCCATAAGGTTGAAATAAATTAGTTAGGATTTGTTTTAGGATTTGTTAGGATATGACCAGGATTGAGTAGGATTTAATTAGGATTGAATTAGGATTTAGTTTAGGATTTAATTAGGATTGATTTAGGATTTAGTTTAGGATTTAATTTAGGATTTATTAGGATTTGACCATGATTGACTAGGATTTAGTTAGGATTTGTTTTAAGATTTGTTAAGATTTGATTAAGATTAATTTAGGTTTAATTAGGATTTATTTTAGGATTTTTTAGGATTTGACTACGGTTGATTAGGATTTAGTTAGAATTTTTTAAGATTTGACAAAAATTGACTATAATTTAATTAAAATCTATTTTAAGATTTATTAGGATTTGATAAGGATTGACTAAGATTTAACTAGGATTTGTTTTAAGATTTGTTAAGATTTGACCAAGATTGACTAGGATTTATTTTAGGTTTGTTTTAGGATTTGTTAGGATTTAGTTAAGATTTGATTAAGAATTATTTAGAAATTGATTAGAGAGGTTAGGACTAGTTATTGTTATTTCCTTTTATCTTCAACAGCCAGGTGTTCAGAGTATTCTTGAGCAAGACTTCACGACATACAACAATATGTCAAACTTACAAAATAAGTTTTTTATATGTACATTGTATAATTAAATTGTTCCACAAGCTACCAATATGTGTAATATGTGGCTAATTTGTTGGCCAAGTTTTTAATCTATCAATGACCTATAGACATGAATAAAAATTAAATCACATCTATGAAGCTTCTAGGAAGTTTTTCTATAAGATATTATCTTATTAATCTACTTTTATCTATTTCTAATTATCAATATTACTTAGATAAGTATTTAAATAAATCTTATGTTTGTAATATTATTCCTACCTTCTAGGAACGAGTTTTACAAGGAGTAGTGATTATATATTGAAAAAATCCAAAATATACTAAATTGTATTTATCACATACTTTGATCTTTATTTTCTCTGAAGGTAGTTGATAGGTCTACTTAGCTATTGATATTGTTTCATACTAAGGCAATGTTGTGGCAGAGAGAATTTGCCTCAAGAAAGCATTAAGTTTTTGGCTGCCACTAATTGCTCAACTAAGATCCAAAATAATAAAAATCCCAAATTTATATAAAATTCTTCTTCATAGGGCTATTACATCCAATACATAAGTCTTACTTTCACAAAACACTCAAAATATAATAAAATATTCTAAAACCGTCATTTACTTGTAGAAAGATAATATTTTTCCAAACTTCAATAATCCATAACTTTAAATCCAACTATCCAAATCCACTCAAAATTTACATGAAATATTGATATACTATTGATAACTACTACAACAAATTTCAATTGTTGATTTTTTACCAATCTTTTGATATCGCCAAAATCCTAATGGTAGCTTCAAATCCTTATTTACAAATACCTACATGCTAAATTCTTCATATCTCACAAATTAAAAATATAAATGCTATAAAATTTTGACATATAGCTTCTTAACATAGTAATATATCTTTTAGAAATTTTTTTGACAAAAATTCATTTGGAAGCTCAAGATATGGCAAAAACCATCACCATCAATAAAATGGTTTACTTACTGCCTTGGAAATTAATCTACTATCTTTGACTTCCAACATCTTTTTTTTTAAAACTTTAAATATAATAATTCTTCTATATTAAATATAAATTATAAAATCATCTCTCCAACTACACCTCCCAATCTCCAAAAGCTCTCATATAACTCCTTTTATTTTCAAAAGAATGATAGTAGATACAATTTGTACACCTTAACTTCAAGCACCTATTCCTCCCTCATAAAAATTTTCAAATCTCTCAATTCTTACATCAAAATTATAGTACAAAAAATAAGCTTTCTAACCCTAATCTCTGATTTTCAAATACTCTCTTTGAAGTTGCCAAAACCCTTATTCTCCTTGTAGATAGCCTCCTCAAAATCTATTGGATATGACCGTTGACTAATAGGAATGAAGAGCTTCACCCCTTGCCTTTAATCATCCATTCTTTATCTTCATCCTTCCAAATAAGCATCTTAGTAGTTTAATTCTTCATCTTTGGCTCCCAATCTCTTCTCAAGGCTTTATACTAAATATTTAGATCTTATATAATTTAAACGCCATAATCAAATTAAATAAAAAAAAACCAAAATAAAATTTCATATACCAACTCTCTTTTATTTAATCTACTAACTATTCTAATACATATTTAGACTTATAAAAATATTATATATTTTATTTGATTTTTATATAATATAAATAATTATAAAATGACATTGGGAGGACCATCTTGATATTTGAATATTATTGAGGCCTTCATAAATTTTTTCACAAAAAATATTTGGAATACCATTAAAAGTAGTTCATATTCTTAAAAGTATTATTAAATTTTTAGAGTTTTTTTTAAAGTTGTAATACCAAACACGTTATATCTTGCTATTAATTCAAAGAAGAACATATCATTCTTTAGGATCTTCATCTCTATTTTGTCATCTTAAAGGTTGTGACAATTGTAATGTGTCTTTTAATAAGTCAGCAAATGATAGTTCTTGAGTTGAATTTGCTGGTTGTTGATTCTCTATTTTTTTAGTACTAAAAATCCAAAAAAAATAACAATTAATAATAGAAGATATTTTCATTAAATTTTCTTTGCTTTATAATAATGATTTTTTTCATCTTGATTTTGATAGATGTTATCAATGAAATGTATTAACTTTGATTGATGTATTTATTAGATTCTTGGATGGCTCTCTTATATGTTCACTAATATCATATCCGTGCCAATATACAAGATATTTCAACCTATTTCAGCATCACCTCAAATCTAAGATCTCTTCCACCTTAAATTCTTCATTGTTGTCTATTTCTATAAGAGGCACTGGCATTTGTCTTCTTCCTTATATATCCATTGTCTTATATGGCTCAAGTAAAGATATATAGAATAAAAGATGAATCTTCATAGATTCTAATAAATATAATCAATAAGCAATTAGATTGACTTATTTACAAATCGAAAATGGTCCAACACTATGATAATCCAACTTGTCACAAAGATGAATAGTCTTGATATTATGATGAAATAGCCATACCTTCTCACCAACATAGAATTAAAATTATTTTTTATAATATATATATATATATATATATTGATATTTTCTGTTTTTAAACTTCTTTTAATTATGCCTTCATTGTTGCATGTAGCTCTAAAGATTGATTTGCGAAGTCTTTTGCTGTAAGATTATTAACTTTTAAAAAGTCAAAAGTATCAAGTTATAGATGATAATTGTAATTGGTAAAGAAAGGTGTTTGTTAAGTAGATGAATGTATCAAATTATTGTAAGCAAATTTTGTCAATGGCAAAAAAGTTATTCAATCATCTTAATGATAATTGATGGTATATCTCAAATATTGCTCCAAAATTTGATTTATTCATTTTATTTGCCTATCAATTTGAGGGGAGAGGGTTGAAGATAGTTTCATGTTTATCTTTAATATCTTAAAAAGGATTTTCTAAAATTTTCATATAAATTGTGTCTTTTTATCTGATATAATATTCTTTGATAATTTATAATAGCAATAGATATTATCAAGGAAGAATTTAGCTATTTCTTTACTTGTGATAGATTTTGTATATAATATAAAATATACTATCTTGGTGAAATAATTTATAATTATAAATATAAAATCATATGAACTTGAAATTGATAGATTTTTCATAAAATCTATAGAGACAAAAGACCATGGTTGTTTTGATATAGATAATAGTTGGAAAAGTGTATAAGATTGATGATGAGGAGTTTTTGATCTTGAACCAATATCATATGAATGCATAAACTCTTTAACTACCTTTTATATTTGAAGCTACTAAAAATATCTTGATATTAATTCCAAAATCTTGTTGTATCCAAAATATTGTACTATAGGAAAGTTATGATGAGCTTCAAGAGCATGTTGTCATACTATAATTATTTATAATATGTAAGAATTAATCAAAATATGTAATATATTTATAAATTTTAGTATGTGTTAAAATAATTTGTAAAGTAATTTAAAAGAATTGATATAAAAAACTTTGTTTTGATTTATTTTTTCTAATTTGATTATAGCATTTAAATTATATATGACCTAGATGTTTAATATAAAGCTTTGAAAAGAAATTTGGAGCCTAAAAGGTTAGAATTCAAGCTACTAAGAGATTCATTTGGAGGGATGAAAATAAGGTATAGAAGGATGAAGGCAAGAGATAGAGGACTTCATCCCATTGGTTGGACTTCATTTCTATTGATTAGTCTTCATACCTAATAGGCTTTTAATAGATTATTTGCAGCATTTTGAAGATTTGAGCAATATTGAAAGAAGTATTTGAAAAAAACAAAATAAGGATTATAAATTTTAGATTTTGAATGATAATTTATATATAAAAATTAAAAACTTTAGAATTGAGATAAAAGAGATACAACTATTTGAAATTAAGATATAGATTTAAGACATATTATCATTCTTTTGAAAATATAAGGAATTGCAGAGAAGCTTTTAGAGATTGGAAGATGTGATTGAAGAAGCGATTTTAAGGCCTACATATTATATGGAAGAATTATTATATTTGGAATTAAAAAAATATATATATTAGAAGTTGAAGATAGCAAATTGAATTCCAAGGCAGTAAGTAGATTATATTATTAATAATAATGATTTCTACCATATTTTAAACTTTTAGATGAATTTTTATCTAAAATTTTTTAAGAAGATGAATTATTATGTTAAAGAGCTATATACCAATTTTTATGGTATTTGGGCATTTAATTTGTGAGATATAAATAATTTAGCAAACTAATGTATGTAAATAAAGATTTGAAGCTATTGTTAGGATTTTAGTGATATCTAAAGATTAATAATAAATCAGCTGTTGAAATTTATTGTGATAGTTTTTAAGAATATATTAATACTTTTTATAAAATTTGAGTACTTGTAGATAGTCCAATTTGGACATATGCGCTATTGAAGTTAAAAAAAAATCTCTTTTAAGATTAATGAAGGATTTAGTATATTTTGCTACATTTTGGAGATTTTAGAATATTTAAGGCTTGTATATTTGATATAATTTTTTTTTTAGAGACAATTTTATATAAATTTGGAATTTTTATCTATCTTGACACTTAATTGAAAAATTAATGATAGCCAAAAGTTTAATGCTTTTTAGAGGCAAACTCTCTCTACCTTGACAATGTAATCGTGCTTCACCTTTTGAAACATACAAATGTCCCTTGAAATAGAGTAGATTGTACTTGAACTCAAATTTGGAAGTATCTTGAGACTTAAATGAATTATTCTTAAAATCATGAATAAGAGAATTTGAAGACATATTTGATTGGACTTGCTTGAGAAAAGTTGAATCAATAGTCAATGTCAAGTTTATTGCTTGAAAATAAATTTTTTTTAGTTTTAACAAAATCATCCTTGGTTGATAAAAAATTATACTTTTTTCTTTTGATATAAGATAAAAATATCTAAAAAGAGCATTGGATAAATCTTACTATTTTTTTGACCAATAAATGATAATAAACTTAAATTTTGATAAAAACATGCTCTAATGAGCTTGGAAACCATTCAAAATACAGACTAATATGAAATACTTGAGATTCTCATAATCCATATACATAGTGATTAGATTGGAAGTGCCTTCTAAATAATATTACTATTCTTGAAAGAAATTCATGATTGTAAGAAGTTCTTTATTGTAGATCTTGTAATTAATCTTAGTTGTTAAAATTTTTTTTGAATGAAAAGCTATTGGATGAAGTTTGTTATCTACTTTTATTTATGATAATATCACACTCAAGGCAAAATTTGATGCATTTATTTCTATAAAAAATACTTTGAAAAAATTGATATTGTAGGGATAGAGAGAATTTGCCTTAAGAAAGCATTGGACTTTTGGTTATCACTAATTTTTCAATTAAGTATCAAGATAGATAAAAAAAATCTAATTTTATATAATTTTTTTCTAAAAAAGATAATTACATCAAATATAAAAGCCTCAAGTACTCTAGAATCTCTAAAATGTAGCAAAATATATTAAATCCTTCATTAACCTAAAAGGAGATTTTTTCCAAACTTCAATAGTGCATATCTCTAAATCAGACCATTTACAAGTATTCAAATTTTAAATGAAATATTGATATACTATTAACAACTATTATTACAAATTTTAACCATTGATTCATTGTTGATCTTTATATATTAGCAAAATCCTAATAGTAGCTTCAAATCTTTGTTTATAAATATCCGCATGCTAATTTCTTTATATCTCATAAATTAAATATCCAAATATCCTAAAAATTTGGTATATAGCTTTTCAATATAATAATTCATATTCTTAAAAAAATTTAGATAATTTTTTTTTGAAAGCTCAAAATATGGTGAAAATCATCACTATCAACAAAATAGTCTATTTATTGTCAATGATTCAAGATAGCAAGTTAACAAAGTGACAAAGAAAAGATTACAAAACTAGAATGATTTTAAGAACAAAGAATTAAATGGTTGACAAGAACAAAGAACTAGATGGTTGACAAAAATAAAAAATTAGATTGATATTAAGAAATAAGGTAATATTTTGGATTACTCCAAGACTTGTTTTGGCAAGACTGAGATGTATTTCAATCTTACTTCCTATTTATACTACAAGATTTATGTCCTATTGAACCTTCTAAGAGTATCTTAAAAGATTTTAATAGATTCAAAAAGATTTTAGAAGATTGAGGTAAGTTTTGAAAGACCAAAGAAGATTCTAGAAGATTCTAGAAGATTATAGAAGATTATAGAAGATTCTAGAAGATTATAAAAGATTCTAGAAGATTGAAGAAGGTTTTAAAAGGTTCTAAAAGACTATAGAAGATTTTAAAAAACTATGGAAGATTTTAGAAGACTACAATGTTGTGATGTAATACGACTATCAGGTGAAAGAGTATAGAAATAGTATATTATAGAAGATCTTAGTTCAAAATATTTTAGATAATTATCTTAGAAAAATAGATAATAGTAAAAAAAGAATAAAATTAATGAGTGTTAATGCTGCCCTTTTTACAAATGAGCTTCTATTTATTTTGTAGGGCCATAAATAAGGCAAAATAAAATAGATTGGAAAATAAAATAATATAGGCATATATAAGAAAGAATTAAGAAGAGGTTTTAAAAAAATTTATTACAAAAATCTCAAAATAGATACCCGGAAAGGACTAGTTATGAGCTAGGATTGAAATCAGACCCCAAGGCACAAAACCGCATGCCTATGGCAGATCCGGAGGGCTTTTGTAAATCAAAGATCAGAATTAGGGAGTAGACTTGAAAGATTTTGTATATAAGTTGATTTTGAGTGATTTAGATAAGAGATGACTTTGTAATAGCTTTGCAAAGTCAGGGTTATTTTGGGCAACTTGGAATTTTATGAAATAAAATAGGTTGATGTTTTAAGCAATTCCAAAAGTTTTGTAGTAGATCCATAGCTAAAAATTTGTTGGTTTTTGGATATTGTCATTATTAATGTGTGCTATGAATTTGAGCTGAATCTAACAATTTAATTGTATGTAATTGAGGTTTAAATGGGTCAAGGTCTTGGAAATTAAGTTTTGAGGGTCAGTTAGGATTTTTGAGATCTTGAGCAATCTGCTAGTTAGATTGGAATAAACTTTGTGTGTGTGGATAGTAGACTTGTTTTTCTATACACATGAGTGATTGGAGATTGATTGAATGGTAAAGAAAGGAGAAATCAACACTAGAAGATCAGCATCAAGGTTGGAGAAGGAGGTCAGCCAACACTCAAGAAGTTTTTGAGATTTTTCTTCCATTTGGTAAATTCGATTTCCTTCAAATTTGTTGTGCTTGTTGTTGACTAAGAGGTTGAAAGGTGTACAAAGTTTTAAGTAAGATCGATGGTCTAAAAAATAGATATTGAGGTTCTAATTTTCTCTAGGATTGATTTAAATTGGTTAGAATTTGGTTTAAGATTTGGTTAGGATTTGGTTTAGGATTTAGGATTTGTTTAGGATTTGATTTAGGACTTAGGATTTAATTTAAGGTAAGGATTTAATTTAGGATTTGATTTAAGATTTAGGATTTGATTTAAGATTTAGGAATTGATTAGGATTTGACTTAGGATTTGACCTAGGATTTGATTAGGGTTTGATTTAGGATTTTAAGATTTCTATTTTTAGTATTTTTTAAATTTATCATTTTATATGTTATTTTTTTTTATGATTAATATATGATTCATTTATTCTTCTTTTGTAATTTCTTTAAAATTGGATCAAAGTTTGATTAATATTGTTAAGGTTTAATAGAAGTTGTTTAGGATTTTATTGGAGTTATTAAGATCTTGTTGTGTATTTCCTTTTTATCTTCCACAGCTAGGTGCCCGAAGCATTCTTGAGCAAAATTGCACATATTACGTCAACGGAAGATTTTAGAATGTGGTAACTTGAAGTATGTCCATTTTCATATCTCGTAAAATTGGACACCTAGCTGTAGAAGATAAAAGAGAAATAACAACAACAAGTCTTTACACCTCTAATAGAATTATATAAAACTTACAATTAAAGACTAACAAATATACTTAAATCGTTAAAAAGTTCAATTAGATTTTTAATTAATTATAGAAGAATATACAAAAAAAATTCTAAAATTTTTTTAAAAAAATTCTAAAAAAGTTATAAAATAATAAAATAATAAAAAATCTTTAAAAAATATTAATATAAATTCAAAAAAATATTAAAATATAGTAATTTTTAAATATTAAAAAATAGAAATTCTAATCAATTCTAATCAAATTCTAGACAAATTCTAATTAAATTCTAATCATATTTTAGTCAAATCCTATTCAAATCCAAATAAAATCCTAGTAAAATCCTAATCAAATCCTAGCCAAATCCTAATCAAATACTATTCAAACTCTAATCAAATCCTATTCAAATCTTACTCAAACTATAATCAAATCCTAATAAAATTCTATTTAAATCCTAGCCAAATCTCAAATCCTATCTAAATCCTAATAAAATCTTAATCAAATCCTAAATAAATCATAATCAAAGCCTAATAAATCCTAACAAATCTTAATCAAACTATAATCAAATTCTAATGAATTCTAATAAATCCTAACAAATCTTATAATAGATTAAAACCACAATGGCTAATGATCTAATTATTGATCTTAGTCCAAATTTTGCACACTTATCAACAATTAAATTGACACCATGTATAAAAAAATTGAAGAAGATCCAACTTACCAAATAGAAGTTAAGTTCAAAATTCTACTTAGGTGTAGGCTGTCCTTCTTCTCAAACTCTAATGCTGACCTCTTAGCATAAATATCTTTCTTTTGCGCTATTCAATTATTTTTAAAATTTATTTAAAAATAAAAAATCTAATCTACTATCTATATAAATAATTTTTATTTCAATCCAATTAATAGATTGCTAAATATTTGAGAAATCCTCATTGATCCTCAAAATCTAATCTTTGAGACTATGACTCGCTTAAAATTCCATAGCCTTTAATTGAACTGTCCAATCAAATTCAAACTTATAATTTGTATTAAACACAACTGCTATCAAATATCCACAAATTTTCATCTATAAATTTATAATCAAATTCACAAAATGTTCAAATTTATAAATTCTTTTTTATTTCATAAAATCTAGAGTCACCTAAAATAGCCCTAAATTTATAAAATTCTTACAAAGTCAATTTCTATCCAAATCCCTCAAAATTAATATCAAAACAAACCTTCTTAAGTCTACTCTTTGTCAAAGATACGAACTAAAATAGATGTATAAGTTAATAAAAGTTATTTCAAAAGAAAATAATAAGATAGAAATAATATATATATATATATATATATATATATATAAGAAGAAATTGGAATGACTATTGCCAAAGACTAAAAAGTATATGAGACTCTTAAATTAGACTAGAAGCAAGAAAAGAATTGATAAGAGTGAAGAAGACTTCACTTTTGTTTCTATTTATATTATCTATCTAAGAGCTATGTGGCGGTATTCTATAGGACCTCCTACACGTGTCTAATTTGTAAGACACGTTGTCATGTTGTGGTTTGGCTACTATGTAAAAAAATTGTACATGTATATTTAATGTACAATTTACTACTTAGCTAAATGAAAGTCATATCAGTAGATTTTATTGGTTATAGGATATGATTAGGTTGCTAATTTAGAAAGGATCTATTAAAAGGATTATTACTAAGGTTTATACAACCTTATTTTCTTTCTAGTAGTGACCTTTGAAGTTAATTTTATATTGATAATAACTTGTATATATCTTAAGTCACCTATGTTAGACATTGGTGATCCTTAAGATCTTATTTACTTCTTTTATTTGGTGCTTAAAGCACCAAGTATGTAAATCTTATAAGAAGAAGGGTTAGAAAAGGGTTTTTAGTGTAAAAAGGGTAGTTTGGCCATCCATGTGGATGAATAGAGGTGGATGATAGAAATCTCTATTCTAATTGGCCAAAAATCATGCCCAATGGGCTTCAAGGAGGCTGCCCGAGGGTTTATTAGGAGTTAGGGTTTGTTTTTCGAGGGGAGTCAAACATCAAAGGCTAGGATCATAAGGTTTAGGTTTTTGGATCTGATTTAGGTGCAAATTTTGTGTGATTTGCACTTTTTATGAAGAAGTTATAGGCGCCCAAAGTTAAGGTGTTGATTTTGAACCTACTGTCACTCTTTTGAGTATAACTTGCGCATACAGAGAGCAATTGAGGATCGGCGACTGGGGTTGGAGAGAACACTTTTACAGCTACATATTTTAAGTATGGCTTGATAAAATCCAAGCTACAGTGAAGGAGATATTGAGAGTTGAAGTCAGTACTTACAACCTTAAGGGCAGTAAGTGATCCGATTACATAGTGGTTATATTTTGAGCTATATCTAATGAAATTTGATATATTTTTGGCTCAAAATTTTCAGGAGTGTATATGCTTATGTCACAAGACTATGTGCAAAAATTTTGTGGCATTGGAATTTTGGGTTTGTGAGATATAAGGAAAATAGTGCTCGGGTGTCTCTGAGCTAGGATTTTAAGTACCTGCTAGGGATTTTGAGATATCAGACGATTAAAAACGAATTTATGGTTGATTCTTTCTTTTAATGAAACTTAAGAGAATCAACTACACTTTGAATTAAATTTTATAGAAATTGAATGGTTGGATCAAGAGTTATTGGACTCTAAAGTTCAGCAAGAAATAGGTCCTTGCAGGTGAATAAAGCTTTGAAGGGTTTTTGTGGAAATTTGAACCCTTTTTGTACAAACTTACTTGAATATAAGAGGGTTTACATATATAACTTCTCTTTTGTGAGATTTTTGAATTATTTGCCCTTTTTATTGAGGACAAACGACCTGTTGGATTTTGCCATCAAATTTCAAATAAACCCTCCACAGCCAGGTACGCAGTGTATTCCCAGATAGAAGGCCACATCATACGACAACATATCTAATTTGTAAGACACGTGTCAAACTTGCACGATAAGTTTTCTACATGTGCGCCACATACTTGGTTTGTTTTGCAAGCTACCAATATTTGTGACACATGGCTAATTTATTCCACAAGCTACCAATATGTGTATCAAGTACTTGGCTTTTTCCGCAAGCTACCAATATGTGCAACACATGGCTAACTTGTTCCACAAGCTAACAATATGTGTAACACATGGCTAATTTGTTGGCCAAGTTTCTAACCTATTAATCACCTATAGACATATATAAAGATGATTTCGCATCTATAAAGCTTCTAGAAAGCTTCTTTCTAAGATATTATCAAATTAATTTATTTTACCTACTTCTATTGATCTATATTAATTAGATAGTTACTAGAATAAATCTTATGTCCGTGACATCATTCCCCCTTCTAGGAGCGAGTTCTACAAGAAGAGATGATTACAGGTTGAAGAAGTCTACGATATGTTGAATTGTACTTAGCCATTCTGTTGTTCCCTTTGAAGGTAGTTGATAGGTCTCTTCAGCCATCGATAGTGTTTTATACCAAGGCAAGAGGACCACCCTATTATTTGATCATTGTTGAGGCCTTTATAACTTCCTTCAAAGAAAACATTTGGAACACCATGAAGAGTAGTTTCTACCTCTAAAAGTATTATCAAACATTAAGAGTCTTTTCGAAGGTCATCATACCAAACACGTTGTATTTTGCCATTAATTCGAAGAAGAACATGTCATTTTTGAGGATCTTCATCTCTATTCTGTCGTCTTGAAGATTGTAATAGTTGTAATATCTCATCTGATAAGTCAGCAAATAATGGTTCTTGACTTGAATTTGCTAGCTGTTGATCCTCTATCTCTTTAGTGCAAAAAAATTCAAGGAAATAACAAAAAATAATATAAATTAGAAAAAAAAAAAACCCCCTCTATAGAACCTGCTTTGTTTTATAGAATTTTTTTTTTTTGATTATTTATCTTGATTTTGATGAATGTGATCAATGGAATCCATTAACTATTGCTAATGTATTTGTACAATTTTTGGATGGCTTCCATATGCGTTCACTAATATCGTATCTGCACCAATGTATAAGATATTCTAGTCAATTTTGGTGTTGCCTTGAATCTAAAACCTCTTGTATCTCAAATTCTTTATTATTGTCTACTTTTATAGAAGGAGGTGGTATTTATTTTCTTCCTTATATATCCACTATCTTATATGACTCGAATAGTGACATGTGGAATATAAGATGGATCTTCATAGATTTTGGTAGGCATAATCAATAAGCAATTGGATTGATTTGTTCACGAATTAAAAAAGGTCAAAGTCTACAATAATCTAATTTGTCGTAAAGATGGATAGTCTTGATATTACGACGAAGTAACTATATCTTATCGCTAACATGGAATTGAGGTTATTCCTTGCAATAGACATCTAATTGATTTTTTGTTGTTCTTCAGCTTTTTTTAGTTGTGCCTTTATGTTATATATAGCTTTGACAACCAATTTGCCAAATCTTCCACCGTTGTCGTACTGTAATTGCTTATAATATATAAAATCCACTCAAAATATATAATATGTTTATAGGTTTAGATATGTATTAGAATGGTTAGTAAAGAAAATTAAAGGGGATTGATGTAAGAAAATTTATTTTAGATTTTTATTTAATTTGATTATCGGATTTAAATTATATAGATCTAAATATTTAGTATGAAGCCTTGAGAGAAGGTGGGAGCCTAAGGATGAAAATTAAAGCTAGTAGGAGGCTAATTGGGAGGGATGAAATCAAGGCATGGTCGGATGAAGGCAAGGAATGGAGAATTTCATCCCTATTGGTTGAATACCATGCCCAATGGACTTTGAAGAGGCTACTGGCGACCTTAACAAGGGTTTTGGCAACTTCAAAGAGGCCATTTGAAAATCAAAGACCATGGCTAGAAAGCTTATTTTTTGGACTACAATTTTGGTGTAAAAATCAAAGGATTTGAAGTTTTAATAAGAAAATAGTAGGTGCTTAAACTTAGGGTATACAAATTGTATCTACTATCAGTCTTTTGAAGATTGAAGGAGTTGTATGATAGCTTTTGGAGATCGAAAGGTGCGGCTAAAGAGGTGATTTCAAGCTCTACATTTAATAAGAAAAAATTACTACAATTAAAATTTTGAAGAATGAGATATTGGGAATCAAAGATAGCAAATTGAATTCTAAGGCGGTAAGTAGACTATTTTGTTGATAGTGATGGGGTTTGCCATGTCTTGAGTTTCTAGACGAATTTTTATTTCAAACTTTCTAAGAAGGTGTATTATTATACTAAAAAGCTATATATCAAAGTTTCATAGCATTTGAACTTTTATATTTTGAGATATAAAGAATTTAGTACACAAGTGTTTGTAAATAAGGGTTTGAAGCTACCGCTAGGGTTTTGACGATATCTAAAGATCGGTAATTAATTGATGGTTGAAATTTGTGGTGGTAGTTGTAAAGAATACATCAGTACTTCTTGTAAATTTGAAATGAATTTGGACGGTTGGATTAAAAGTTATAGATTATTGAAGTTTGGAAAAAATTCCCTTTCTATGGGGGAATAAGGATTTTAGAGCATTTGTTATGTTTTGAGTGGTTTGATGAAATAAGACTTATATATTGGATGTAATAGCCCTATGAAGAAATATTTTATATAAATTTGGGGGTTTTGTTATACTTGGATCTTGATTGAATAATTAGTGGCAACCAGAAGCCCAGCGCTTTCTTAAGGCAAATTCTCTCTACCATGACACTGCAAAATTATCAGCTTTTGAAAAGTCAAAAATATCAAGTCGTAGATGATAACCGTAATTTGCAAAGAATGGAGTTTGCTAAATAGAAGAATGTATTGAATTATTATAAGAAAACTCTGCCAATGGAAAAAAAGTTATCCAATCATCTTGATGGTAGTTGATGGTTCATCTCAAATTATATTCCAAAACTTGATTTACTCGTTCCGTTTGTCTATCAATTTGAGGGTGGAAAGTTGAGGATAATTTTATATCCACTTTCAATATATTAAAAAGAGTCTTCAAAAACTTTGATATAAATTATGTTCCTTTGTCTGATATAATATCCTTTGGTAATCCATAATAGTGATAAATATTATCAAAGAAGAGTTTAGCTGTTTCTTCACCTATAATAGATTTTGTATATGATATAAAATATGCCATCTTGGTAAAACGATCTACAATCATGAATATAAATTCATATAAACTTGATTTTAGAAGACCCATAATAAAATCCATAGAAACAGAGAACCAATATTGTTCTAGTATAGGTAATGGTTGAAAAAGTCTGTAAGATTGATAACAAGGAATTTTTGATCTTAAACAAACATGGTACAACTATACAAACTCTTTAACAGCCTTCCACATTTAGAGCCACCAAAAATCTCTTGATAATAGCTCCAAAGTCTTATTATATCTAAAATATCCTGCTGTAAGGAGGTTGTGACGAGCTTCTAGAGCTCGTAGTTGTGCTGCATCTTTTGAAATATATAGGTATCCTTCAAACTAGAGTAGATCATTCTTAAATTCAAACTTGAAAGTATCATGAGATTTAGATGAATTATTTTTAATCTCATGAACAAGAAGATCTGAAGGTATACTTGATTGGATTTGTTTGATAAAAGATGAATCAATAGTCAATGTTGATTTTATTGCTCGAAGATGAAATTGCTCTGGCTTCAAGATGATTGTTCTTTGTTGATCAAAAGCTAAATTTCTTTCTTTTGGTATAAAATAAGAACATCTAGAAAGGGCATCGGACAGACCTTGTTGTTTTCTTGATTGATAGGTGATAATAAACTTGAATCTTGACAAAGATATACTCCAACAAGCCTGGCGACAATTCAACACATGCACAGATATGAAATACTTGAGGTTCTTGTGATCCGTATACATGGTGATTGGACTAAAAGCGCCTTCTAGATAGTGACACCATTCTTGAAAAGAATCTACAATTGTTAGTTCTTTACCATGGATTTTGTAATTAATCTATGCTGCTAAAAATTTCTTGGAATAGAAAGCTATTGGGTGGAATTTGTCTTCTTCTATTTGTGATAATACTACCTCCAAAGCAAAGTTTGAAGAATCTACTTTAATAAAAAGTGCCTTAGAAGAGTCAATGCAATACAAGATTGGTGGAGAAGTAAAAGTTGTCTTCAAAGCCTTGAACGATGCTTCTATTTTTTTATTCTACTTGAGCTTGTCTTTACAAGTTAAGCGTGTAAGTGGAGCTACAACTTGAAAAAAGTTCTTGATGAAGATTTGATAGCAATTGGCAAATCTCAAAAAGCATTGCATATCTCTTATTGTTTTTAGAATCTTCCAATTTATCATTGTTTGGACTTTCTTAGGATCTTTTTTGAGGCTATCATTCAAAAGGATGTATCCTAAGAAGTCAACTTAAGAAATGTGAAATACACACTTTTCCATCTGAGTATATAACCTTATATCTCTAAGGTTTTGTAATACACTCCGAACATAAAGTTCATATTCTTCTGTGTTCTTAGAATAGATTAAAATATTGTCTAAATAACAAACAACAAAGTCATCAAGAAACTCACAAAAATGTCATTCATAAGATGTTGAAAAGCAGTTGGTGTATTTATAAGCCCAAAAGGCATGACATTACATTCAAAATATCCATACCTTGTTCGAAATGCAGTCTTCTATTCATCACCTTCTTTGATGTGCACTAGGTTGTATACTCCTCTTAGATCTATTTTTGTATAAATCTTGGCTTGATTCAATTGATCAAGAAGTCCACATATCAAAAATAGAGAGTACCTATTCTTGATGGTAATCATGTTGAGTCCTCAATAATCTACACACATCCATCTTTCTTCTTTACAAACAAGATAGGAGCTCCTACTAGGAATTTTGAATGGCGTATGAAATTCTTGGCCAAGTTTTTATCAATATATTTCTTAAGTTCAGCCAATTCTTTCTTGGATAGACTATAGATCGATCCAAACAAAGGCTGAGTTCCTTCTTTGAAATCAATTGAGCAATCATAAAGACGATGCTCTGAAAGAATGTTTGTATTTTTTTTCTCAAAAATGTCTTGATAATCTTGATATTGGCTTGGAATGCCACTTAAAGTCCTTCCACTATCAAAAATGGGTGTAACATAAATAATAAAAGATGATCCTTCTTTTGATTCATTTATAAAAGCTTTTGCGCCTATAAGTACGGGTTTTACTATACTAAGCTTATAGTTTGTTACTTAATTTATGAAACTCTTATTAATGCTTTGAGAAAAATCAAGTCTATGGAAAAGCTAATCCATTCGAGGGTTATACTTTTCTAGCCATGATAAATCTGAAATAGCTAGATTAGACAGAGATTTAATTATATTAAAGATTAGAAAACTATTATGACCATGTATTATTATATTTATAGGAAGGATTTCATGAGTAATAGTTTTGGAAGAGAACATGCGACCATCTATGACATCTACTTGTACAGTGTCACGTGGCGTGAACTTCTATCTAGGAATACACCGGGTACCTAGCTGTAGAGAATTTTACTTAATATTTATTGACTAAACTCTAATGAGTTATTTTTCCTTAATAAGAAGGATAAATACACACGATAATATAAGAAAAAGATTTTGTATGATTAAAACCTCTTATTTTTAAGTAGGTTTGTACATAAGTTTTCTCTATGATATGTAGAAAATCCTTAAAAACCTTTTTAAAGACTCATCTATATATCAAAATCATATCATGGCTCTATACATCCACCTTTTACATCTCCATAAAGTCTTGGCTCCCAAAAACACCTTTAGTATGCACAAAAGTCCAAATTTGCAACAAAAACCCTTAAAATATATTTTCCCGCAAAGGATGTTTTTCTTTCCAAACTTTAGAAAATCATATCTTCTGATCCAGCCGTTCAGTCTTCTTCAAACTTTCAGGAAAGGTAGAATTCACCTTTAAGCTTTACCACAAAAAAATTCAACTGCAAATATACTTCCGATCGTTTGATATCTCAAAACCCCTAGCAGGTGCTTAAAACCCTAGCTCAGAGACACCCGAGCACTATTTTCTCTATATCTCACAAACCCAAAACCCTAATGCCACAAAAATTTTGCACATAGTCTTGTGACATAACCATATATACTCCTGAAAATTTTGAGCCAAAAATCTATCAAATTGACTAAGATATAGCTCAAAATGTAACCGCTAGTTAAGCAGAGTCACTTACTGCCTTTAGCTTACAAGCACTGACTTCAACTCACAATATCTCCTTGATTCTAGCTTGGATTTTATCAAGCTGTATGTGAAAAGTGTAGCCAAGAAAGTGCGCTTTTTAGTTCTAGTCGCCGATCTTTGATTGCTCTCTGTATGCGCGAGATATACCCAAAAAAGTGACAATAGGTCCAAAATCGACACCCTAACTTTGAGCGCCTATAACTTCTTCATTAAAAGTCCAAATCATGCAAGATTTGTACCTAAACCATATCCAAAAACCCAAGCCTCTGATGACCCAAGCCTTTGATGTTCGACTCCTCTTGAAAGACAAACCCTAACTCCTAATAAATCCTCGGGCAGCCTCCTTGAAGCCCATTGGGCATGATTTTTGGCCAATTAGAATAGAGATTTCTATCATCCACCTCTATTCATCCACATAGATGGCCAAACTATCCTTTTTACACTAAAAACCCTTTTCTAACCCTTCTTCTTATAAGATTTACATACTTGGTGCTTTAAGCACCAAATAAAAGAAGTAAACTAAGATCGTAAGGATCACCAATGTCCAACAAAGGTGACTTAAGATATATACAAGTTACTATCAATATAAAATTAACTTCAAAAGTCACTACTAAAAAAAAAAAAAAATTGTATAAACCTTAATAATAATCCTTTTAATAGATCCTTTCTAAATTAGCAACCTAATCACATCCTATAATCAATAAAATCCACTGATATGACTTTCATTTAGCTATGTAATAAATTGTATATTAAATATACATGTACAATTTTTTCACATAGTAGCCGAACCACAACACGGCAACAGATTTAGTTTTTTATACTAAAGGTATTCTACGCCTTTCAAGAAATTCTTTATCTAAAAAATATGTTGAGGCTCTTCAATTTAGTAAGACAGAGATTTTGTGATTTTTAGATCTCAAATAGATATCTATTATAAAACAAAGAGAAGATTTTGAGGAGAAAATAGGATCTTTACTAGGAATTATATAAGATTCCAATTGCATGGTCCCTATTGTAGCTGGACAAACTTATTTTTCAACATATTATCTTCTTTGATAGTCGTACTTGTCATCTTATGGTTGCGTTATTTCTTTGGACAATATTGAACAATGTGCTCAGATTCTCCATAATATAAATACAATCCTTCTTGATGACAATAAGTCTTTTCTTATTCAGTAAAAGATTTAAAATGTACTGTGTTGATTTGCATGTCTTCTACTTTATAATGTATGTGTTGACAAGACGTTGATATTGCCATTGTATTGTAGTAGTGTTGGAGCTCCCTTGTGCGGCTCTCCAATCAAAATTCAAAAAGCTGATTATCACACTTTATAGCAAAATCAATTATTTGACTCAATGTTTGAAGATTGGATAAGTTGAGCATCAATTTCTTTACTTCATATTATAATCTATAGAAAAATTGGCTAATAAGTGCAGCATCATTCTACTTGGTATCAATTGCTAATTGTTAAAATTGTGAGCCATATGATGTTATTAATTGATTGCCTTATCACAAGATATGGATCTTATTGGTTGCAACACGAATTGCATCATATTCTCCATACATAGATTAAAATTCCACTAAAAATACCTCCAAATTATCCAATATTCGATCATGTCATTCAAAAAAAGACAAAAACCATGATAAAGCAAAATCTGACAATAGAATTTCAATAAACCTGACTTGTAATCCCTCGGTTGGATAACTTTGGTGTTGAAGTTCAATAACCAGTTGTACTTGATTGATGAATCCTCAAAACTTAGATTTGGTGCCATCAAACTTCTTTGGCAAATTAATTTTTGGTTCTTTGATGCTTGAATGGTGTTCAATTATAGGTGAAGTGGTATGGCTTGAAGTAGCTCGAATCATGACTATATCTTCACTTCCTACTAATCTTATTGCTTTTTGTGGCGGTGCATTGAGTTGATGCATTGCAAGCATTAATTCTCTCATTTGTTTTTGCATTTGTACCATTGCACTCTTCATTTCAGCAATTTCTATCATGATATTGCAATAGCAAAGGAAAAAAAATGTTTACTCTCACTACAAAATATAACACTCAAGAACAAAGAAAAAAATTCTAGGAACAATATCAATTTAGAAGTGGATAATCCACAACTACTAATATGCTTATGTCTTATGAAGAGAAAGGGGTAATCCACTCTTAATCAAGAAGAGACAAAGCTTTGATATTATAACTTCACTCTTATCAATCTGTCACAGATACAAATTAAAACAGATGCATAAGTTAATAAAAGCTATGTCAAAAGAAAATAATAAGATAGAAATAAAAAAATATATATATTCAAAAAGAAATTGGAATGGCTATTGTCAAAGTCTAGAAAATACATCAGACTCTTGAATTAGATTAGAAGCAAGAAAGA
The DNA here is from genome assembly GCA_036785485.1 of Physcomitrellopsis africana. NCBI lineage: Eukaryota > Viridiplantae > Streptophyta > Bryopsida > Funariales > Funariaceae > Physcomitrellopsis > Physcomitrellopsis africana. Next base: position 6,799 of record JAWRVF010001499.1, on the reverse strand, counting down.
AATTGACAAGAGTGAAGAAGGCTTCACTCTTATCTCTATTTATATTATCTATCTAACAACTATGTGGTGATATTCTATAGGACCTCCTACACATGTCTAATTTGTAAGACACGTATCAAACTTGCACGACAAGTTTTTCACATGTGTACCACGTACTTGGCTTATTCCACAAGCTATCAATATGTGCGATACATGGCTAGCTTGTTGACCAAGTTTCTAACCTATCAATCACCTATAGACATGTATAAAGGTGATTTCGCATCTATGAAGCATCTAAGAAGCTTTTTTTAAAGATAATATCAAATTAATTTATTTAACTTATTTCTATTCATCTATATTATCTAAATAGTTACTGGAACAAATCTTATGTCCATGACACTCTCTAATCCAATTCTTTAATCTCCAAAAGAACTTCCAATCTATCGTAAGCACAGCGTTTTATATCTCAAGGTTTGATTTCAACCTAGGTTTACAACTAGTCCTCTTCGGGTATCAACTTTGAGAATTTTGAGATAAAGTTTGTTAAAATCTATTCTTAATTCTTTTCTAAAGATGCATATATTATTTATTTTTTTAATCTATTTTATTTTATCTTATTAATAGCTATACCAAGTAAATAAAAATCTCTTCTATAAAAAAACAACATTGATATTTTTTGATTTTTATTAATTTCTTATTTATTATCTATAATTCTAAGATAATTTGCTAAAATATTTTTATTTGAACTTATATATATTATAATCATTCCTTTCTTCTTTCACCTAATGGTTGTGTTATTATATGACATTGTGACATCACTTCCCTTCTAGCGACGAGTGTCAAAGACATGAACTAGAAAAGGATACATAATCTAATGGAAACTGTATCAAAGAAAAGTCACAAAATGGGAATAAGAAAGTATGTATATTCAAAGAAATCTAGAATAGCTATTGCCAAAGATTAGAAACATGAAGACTCTTGAAACTAGACTAGAACCAAGAAAGGAATTGACAAGAGTGAAGAGGGCTTCACTCTTGCCTCTATAAATATTATCTAATTAAGAACTACGTGGCGGTATTCCATAGGATCTCATACACGTGTCTCATTTGCAAGACATGTGTCAAACTTGCATGACAAGTTTTCCACATGTGCGCCACGTACTTGGCTTGTTCCGCAAGCTACCAACATGTGTGATACATGGCTAGCTTGTTCCACAAGCTACCAACATGTGCGCCATGTGGCTAGCTTATTGACCAAGTTTCTAACCTACCAATCACCTATAGACATGTATAAAGGTGATTTTGCGTCTATGAAGCTTCTAGGAAGCTTTTCTATCAGATATTATCAAATCAACTTATTTTATCTACTTCTATTGGTCTATATTACTTAGATAATTTATTGGAGTAAATCTTATGCCCGTGACATTATCCCCCTTCTAGAGACGAGTTCCACGAGGAGCGGTCATTATATGTTGAGGAAGTCCAGGATACGTCGAATTATGCTTGCCACATATTCTGATCTTTGTTTCCTTTGAAGGTAATTGATAGGTCCTTTCAGCCATTGATAATGTTCCATACTAGGGCAAGAGGACCACCCTGTTATTTGATCATTGTTGAGGCCTTGTGCTTCGCAGAAAGTATTAGGAATACCATCGAGAATTCTCTGTAAAAGTATCCTTAATGGAGTCTCTTCAAAGGTCGTGATAAATAGCGTTAATATTTATATCGTCGAGGTATGTCATTCTTAGCGGATCTTTGTCTCTATTCCGTCGTCTTGAAGGTTATGATAGTCGTAATGTCTTGTCGATAAATGTCGGTAAATGATAATCTTAGTGAATTATTTGATTGATGATCCATTTGTCTACGCGCAAACAAATGCAATGACAAACAATGATATAAGATAGAATAAAACCTCTATGGAATATTTTTGCTTTATAGCAAAGATTTTTTAGTATTCTCTTTGGTTTTGACGGATGTCCTCAATGAAATGCATTGATTTTTATTGATGTATTTGTTAGATTCTTAGATGGCTTCCATGTGTGTTCACTAATATCATATCCGTGCTAATGTACAAGATATTCTAGTCGATTTTGAGGCTGTCTTGAGTCTAAAATCTCTTCAATTTCGAATTCTTCATTGTTGTCCCTTACGAGAGGTGGTGGCATTTTGTCTTCTTTTAACGTATATCCATTGTATTTGGCCATGAAAACCAAGTAGTACGTGGAATCTGAGGATAGATCTTCATGGACTTCGGTAGGTGTAATCGATATGCAACTGGATTGATTTGTTCAGAAATAGAAAAAGGTCCAAGCCTATGATAGTCCAATTTATCACAAGGACAAGTAGTCTTGATATTGCGAAAAAATAACCATATCTTGTCTCCTACATTGAATTATGATTGTTCCTTATGATACGCATCTGCATTTATTTTTTGTCGTTCTTGAGTTTCTTTTAATTGCACCTTCATTATTGCATGTAGCTCTGACAAACAATTTGCCAAATCTTCTACTACTGGATTATCAACTTTTTGAAAAATCAAAAGCATCAAGTCGTGGGTGATAACCATAATTGGCAAAGAAAGGTGTTTGTTGCATAGAAGAATGTATCATATTATTATAAGCAAATTCTGCCAATGGCAGAAGAGCTATCCAATCATCTTGTTGGTAGTTGATGGTACACCTTAAATATTGCTTCAAGACTTAGTTCATGCGCTCTGTTTGTCCATTAGTTTGAGGATGAAAAATTGAAGATAAATTTATGTCCACTTTTAAGATCTTAAATAGGATTCTCCAAAATCTTGACACAAATTGAGTTCCCCTATCCGATATAATATCCTTAGGTAATCCATGATAGCAATAGATATTATCAATGAAAAGCTTAGCTGTTTCTTCACCTGTGATAGATTTTGTGCATGGCACAAAATGTGCCATCTTAGTGAACCGATCTACTATCACAAATATAGAATCATAAGATCTTGAGCTTGAAAGATCTATGATGAAATCCATAGAAACAGAAGACCATGGTTGTTTTGGAATAGGTAATGGCTGAAGAAGCCTAAAAGGTCGATGACAAGGAGTCTTTGATCTTGAACAGATATCATATGATTGTACAAAGTCTTTGACTGCCTTCCACATTTGAGGCCACCAAAAATCTCTTGATATAAGTTACAAAGTCTTATTGTATCCAAAATGTCCTGCCGCTGGAAAATCATGACGTGCTTGAAGAACATATAAACGTGCTTGTCCTTCTGAAACATATAAACGTCCTTTGAAATATAATAGATTGTTCTTCAACTTGAATTCAGAAGAATCATGAGACTTGGAAGAATTATTCTTGATATGATGAACAAGAGGGTCTGATGACATACTTGACTGAATTTGCTTGAGAAAAGTTGAATCAACAATCAATGTTGATTTTATTGCTCGAAGATGAAACTGATCTGGTTTCAAGAGGACCGTTCTTTGTTGCTCAAAAGCTACATCTCCTTCTTTTGGTGCAAAATAAGAACGTCTGGAAAAGGCATCGGACAAACCTTGTTGTTTTTGTGGCCGATAAGTGATAATGAACTCAAATCTTGACAAAGACATACTCCAACGAGCTTGATGACGATTCAACACACGTGCCGACATGAAATATTTGAGGTTCTTGTGATCCGTATACACGGTGACTGGAGTAGAAGCGTCTTCTAGATAATGACGCCATTCTAAAAAGGAATCCACGATTGCAAGAAGTTCTTTGTCGTGGATCTCATAATTGATCTTGGCTGCTGAGAATTTTCTTGAATGAAAAGCTACTAGATGAAGTTTGTCATCTGTTCCCATTTGTGACAAAATCACATCCAGGGTAAAATCTAATGTGTCTATTTCTATAAAAAATGCCTTGAAAAAATCTACACGATACAGGATTGGTGCAAAAACAAATGATGCCTTCAAAGCTTCAAATGCTGCTTCCGCTTCTTGATTCTATTGAAATTTGTCTTTACAAGTCAAACGTGTAAGTAGAGCCGCAACTCGAGAGAAGTCTTTGATAAAGATTTGATAATAATTGGCAAATTCCAGAAAGCATTGGACAACTATTACCATCTTTAGAATCTTCCAACTCATGATTGTCTGGACTTTCTTAGAATCCATCATGAGACCATCATTTGTAATGATGTATCCTAAGAAATTGACTTGAGTAGTGTGAAATACACACTTTTCCATCTTGGTGTATAATCCTATATCTCTAAGTTTTTGTAATACTTGACGAACATATATTTCATGTTCTTCTACATTCTTAGAATAGATCAAAATATCGTGTAGGTAGCAGACGACAAAATTGTCTAGAAATTCATGAAAAATATCATTCATGAGATGTTGAAAAGCAGCTGGTGCATTCGTAAGTCCAAAAGGCATGACATTATATTCAAAATGTCCGTACTTGGTTCAAAATGCAGTTTTCTATTCATCTTCTTCTTTGATGTTACTAGATTGTATGTTCCTCTTAGATCTATTTTTGTATAGAACTTAGCTTGATTCAACTAGTCAAGGAGTCTTGATATTAGAGGTAATGGATATCTGTTCTTGATTGTGATCTTATTGAATCTTTGATAGTCGACACACATCTGTAATGATCCATCTTTTTTCTTCACAAATAGAATTGGAGCTCCTGCTAGAGATTTACAATGGCGTATGAAATTCTTGGCCAAATTCTTGTTAATAGACGCCTTGAATTCAATCAATTCATCTTGTGATAAGCTGTAGATTGGTCCAAATGGTGGCTGAATTCCTTCTTTAAGGTCAATTGAAAAATCATATGAACGATGCTCCGAAAGAATATCTATATTTTTTTTTTCAAATACGTCTTAATAATCTTGATATTGATTTGGAATACTACTTGAAGTCTTTCCATCATTGAAAATAGATGTAGCATAAATGACAAAAGGTGATCCTTCTTTTGTAGCATGCAAGAAAGCTCTTGCACCTACAAACGCAGGTTTAATTCTACTAGACTTATGATTTCTTACTTGATTAAGTATATTGTTAGCTATACTTTTAGAAAAGTTCACAGTATGAGAAATCCAATCTATTCAAGGGTTGTATTTTTTTAACCATGATAGACCTAGAATAATTGGAATAGAGGGAGATCTAATTATGTTGAAAATTATGCAACTATTATGGCCATTTACTACTACATCTAGAAGAAGTATTTTATGAGTAACATCTTTAGAAGATAAAGGACGACCATCTATGACTTCTACATGTATGGATTTAGATTTTTGTATTATTTGTACTCTATAGCTTTTAGCAAATTCTTCATCTAAAAAATAAGCCGAGACTCCCGAATCTATTTAAGCAGAGGCTTTGTAATTATTAGGTCCTAAATACACATCTATTATAAAACAAAGAGATGGTTGTGAGGAGAGGATAGGACCTTCATTAGAAATTGTACAAAATCCCAGCCGCACGGTCCTTATTGTGGCTGGACAAACTCGTTTTCTGACATATTGTCTTCTTTGACAGTCGTACTTCTCATCTTGTGGTTGCGTTGTTTCTTTGGACAATTTTGAGCAGTGTGTTTAGGTTCTCCATAATACAAGCATAATCCTTCTTGACGACGTCGAGTCTTTTCTTGTTTAGTAAGCGGCTTGAAACGTATAGCATCAATTTGCATGTCCTCGACTTCTGAAGATACATATTGAGAAGTCATTGGTGCTGCCACTGAATTATAATGTCGCTGAGGTTCTCTTGTACGACTTTCAGATCTAAATTTGAAAAGTCGATTATCACACTTCACCACAAAGTCTATTGCTTGACTCAATGTTTGAGGATCGGGTAAGTTCAACATCAATTTCTTCACTTCATATTGTAATCCGTAGAGAAACTGACTGATGAGTGCAGCATTGTCCCACTTGATATCGATTGCTCATTGTCAAAATTGTGAAGCATATAATGTCATTGATCGATTGCCTTGTCATAGGATACGAAGCTTGTTGGTTGCAACACGAGTTGCATCATGTTCTCCATACATAGATCAAAATTTTGCTAAGAAAGCTTTTAAATTATCCAATATTGGATCACGTCATTCGAAAAAAGATGAAAATCAAGATAATGCAGAACCTAAAAGTAGTGTACCAATAAATCTGACTTGTGATCCTGGAGTTGGAAAACTTTGCGGTTGCAATTCAATCACCAGTTGGACTTGGTTGATGAATCCTCGAAACTTGGATCTTGTGCCATCAAACTTCTCAAGTAGATCAATTTTTGGTTCTTTGATGCTTGGACAATGTTCCAATATAGGAGGAATTATATGGCTTAGTGTAGATGTTGAAGCAGCTCCAACCATATCTATATCTTCATTATTTGGTAACCTTGTTGCTCCTTGTGGAGATACAGTGAGTTGATGCATTACAAGCATCAATTCTGTCATTTGCTCTTGCATTTGTGCCATTGCACTCTTCATTTTGGCAAGCTTGGCCATAATAACACTTCAAAAAATATCTAACACTACTCGAGATAAGTAGCAGGGAGAACAAAGAAAATACTAGGAATAATATCAGTTTAGAAGAGGGTAATCCGCAACTTCTAATATGCTTGTGTCTTATCAAGAGAAAGGGATAATCCACTCTTAATCAAGACAAGACAAAGCTATGATATTATAAGTGTATTCTTGTCAATCTGTCAAGGACATGAACTAGAAAATGATACATAATTTAATAGAAACTGTATCAAAGAAAAGTCACAAAATGAGAATAAGAAAGTATGTATATTCAAAAAAAATTGGAATGGCTATTGCCAAAGACTGGAAACATGAAGGCTCTTGAAACTAGACTAGAACCAAGA